>CAJPEV010001508.1:0-55168 GCA_905338385.1 Darwinula stevensoni
TGTGTCGGTCCACCACATGACAGCGGGGCCCACCATACCTTTAGCTCCTAATTTTATAAAATAAAATAAAAGAATTAGAAGGTTCATGTTTAGGGTCGAAGTTGAAGGGACTCATTTACAGAAGTTCGCTTTACCTGTAGTCATAACTCTTCTGTTTCATTTCCCCATCGGGATCTATACGGAAAGGAAAGGTTTAAGGCTGCGAGATATGGAAACGCTACCTTTTCCTTTGCCCTTGAGAGCGCTGAGTACACGTTTGCATGCGAATTTTAATTTTGCAATACAATCGGCAGACGAACGGAGGATGCTCCATTGCGACCTAGGGGATTATTATAGGGGACCTATAATGATCATCCAATGGCGATCCCATACTGATTCTCCAGATTCATTATGGGATCTATATAGTATGCATCTGAAAAAGGACATCCAATAGGCCATCCAATCGACTTGTCATATGATAATCCTTGAACGAGACATTCAGTCATCCACTGGATGTCTTAGGAAGATATCCAGTGGATGTCCAAGTGTCCTTGAATGGGTGTCCAATAGATTTCTTTTGGTATAAACTTACCATTTGGGAATAGACATGTTATACCCAGTCCACATGTGCCATTTTCACGTACTCCTCTGAAACTACACAATATTTTTTCCCAACTAAAAACCAGAAAGAAACCAGATAGGACAAATTTCCTCGATTGGCAATGCCAGCGGGTAACTTCTGCCCGATAATCATCTGTCTATTGAAAATGGCTTACAGCCTACCATTTCACTCTTTGGTGCATGAAGGAGCAAGAAATCTGACGGCGCGAGGTTTCTGACCCGTGAGACCAATCCGGCTTGCGAGGATGAAATTAAATCTCTCATGATTTAAATCTTCGTACCCTCGTATCTGATTCTCGAATCATATGCGAGTCCTTCAAGTCTGAGTAGAAACGAAAAAGTCATCGCATCTACTTTTTTCGCGAAAGAATTTTATCGAGTCGAAAAACGATTTGAATTCGCCTGCTCCTGCATTCAACAGTGCATGTGTCGTCCTGGTGACGAAACACTTGCCCAATTTTTTTTCGAGCTCGGAATTCCCTTCTGCGACTTCCCGATTCGACCGAACGATCGGCGCTCCTCGAGGAGAGAGTGGAATCGACCGACGCCGCAAATGAGACGGATCGCGGGCGACCTCATCGACATGGTGAAGACGGTGTCGGGCACGGTCGCGAGCACGAGCACGTCCGTCCTCGAGATCCTGCCCTTCACGGAACGCGACGGCAAGGTCCTGCAGTCCGCCGGCTACGCCATGGGGAAGAGACTCGGGACGGGGACGTACGGGACGGTGTGCCTCGCGGAGTACGAGGCGGAGGGAGGTGACGTCACGAGGCTGGCGTGCAAGATCGTGAACCGGCGGAAGCTGCCGGTGGAGTTCGTGGAGAAGTTCTTCCCGAGGGAGCTGGAGATCGCGAAGATCGTGGACCACGAGAACGTGGTGAAGACGCACAGCATCCTGGAGAGGAAGCACAAGGTCTACATCTTCATGGAGCTGGGAGACGACGACGTGCTGAGTTACCTGCAGCGGCGGGGGAGGCTTCGCGAGGGGCAGGCGAGGGATTGGTTCCGTCAGGTCCTGGAGGCCGTGGCTTATCTGCACGAGAGGCAGATCTCTCATCGGGATCTCAAGTGCGAGAACGTGCTCGTCTTCGCGCCGGATCGACTCAAGGTCGGGGATTTCGGCTTCTCGCGGTTCGTCGTGGACGGCACGGGACGCCGAATGTTGAGTCGTACGTACTGCGGCTCCGCCCCCTACGCCGCCCCCGAGGTGCTGAAGACCGTGCCCTACGACCCGCTCCCGTCCGACGTCTGGTCCCTGGGAATCATCCTCTTCGTGTTCCTCGAAGGGAGGATGCCGTTCGTCGAGACGGATCTCAACAAGCAGATCGCGGCCCAAGAGGCTCGCGGTTATCGGTTCGCAGTCGAGTTCAGCGCGTCCGCGAAGGACTTGATCCATCGAATCTTAGAACCCGATACGTTTCGGAGGCCAAGTGCCAATCAGGTAAAGTGGAGCTCCACCCCACCCCTTGTGAATTTTAGCGAGCTCTTTTCGAAAAATAAGGAATGAGAATGTTCCAGCTGGATTTCTGTGTCTCCCTCCGACTCCCCTCCGACTTTCTTTTCCTCGTGAATGATTTTCATACTGTTCGATTTACTCAGATTTTTTAAAAACCAATTAGTGAAACATTTCAACTAGACCCTATGTTATTTTTAAGTTTCTTTCCACTTTCTTCCATTTCCCATTCGTTTTTTAAATATCCTTCACCTCTTGAAGCTTTCGTTAGAAATGATGGATGCTGAATTCTTCAAAAATGAGTTCTATTTAGCACCGATTTTCACCACCGAGTTCGTCCCCCCAAAATCTCTGAATGCGGCCACCGTCCCCTCTTCCACGGCAGGTGAAGCAGCACCGCTGGGTGCTGGGGAAGACGCCGGCCTCCCACAAGATGGAGGCGAGGAAGACGCCGGCCTCCCACAAGATGGAGACGAAGAAGACGAAGGTGGGCCCGGTCGCCGTGAGATCCGCCTATTCCCTGAGTCGCGTGGATGTCCTCGGTCCTTCGCCGGATGAGGTCCGGCGTCGAATGACGGCCGAGGACAGCGACGAGGAGACCCGAGTCGAGAAACTCACGTTCGTCAAGCATTTTCGGGGAACCGTCAGCAGGGTCTTCAAGTCGAAGCCACCCAAGGCTCCCCCAGCGTCGGGACCAGGTCCTAAAGTCTCGGTCAAGGGAACTCATCCTAAAGCGACCCCTCCAGTAGGAGATAAGAAAAATCATCGATAAATCACCACAATAACATACAATGAAATCCATCGACCTTTTTCAGTAGGTCCTGAGGTGGTGATTATAATATGAGACATGCTTACGGTCAGGGTCTAAAATAGGATCCGTCAGCGTCAATACTCTTTGTTAGCAGGAGGTGCAGAAATTCTGCAAGATATAGGAAGTCTTTTGCGGCTGACTCATCCGTTCTTACCAGCACGAGGTTTTGTAGCCTTCTATGTGCATCCGAGGATGGTTGATGGCGCAGTCGAGGGTCAACAACTCGAACGAGGTCTTCCGCACTTGCTCGGCTAGGTGAAGGATAGTGTGTGTTGGGAGGTGGGGGGTGGGGGGAGTTCCGTCGAATCTGGGCATGGGCGTGCGGTTCCCCACCTTTTTTCGCGGAGCTATTCGAGACCACGTGATCCATAGAGAAGGTTGTTGACTGATGAAAAATTATACAGGTGGGAAATCACCATAACAAAACGGAACATTTGTTACCTGCGTTCTAGACCACGTGGGACCCAAGACAAACCTCAGGTTGACCAAGGATCGGGTCACAATCCGTATGTTGGGAACAGATTGTCTAGATTCCGGTATCCTTTAAAAGAGGTTTCGCCTTCCATTTTCGGAGGAGCATTACCCCAATGGACAAAATGTCCGCCGGGAATAGGAAATGCGTTTCCCGTTCAACAATGAGTCTGGTAACTACAGGTCGAAGTCCCACAGGGCGTCCTCCTCTTTTCCTCTATTTCCTCCATTTTCAGTCTTTGAGGGGAGCAGAAATTTAATTCCATTCCATTCTGCATTCCATTTCCTCGAGATGAGGAGATTTTCGTTCGTCACGTGCTAGTGACCCCAGAGCCCGTCCTTCAAGTCTTGAACTCCAGGCACCATCCGTTTTTACCATCGAAAGACCTTGCACTCGGCAAAAGATCGGCATTTATTGAGCCGCGAAACCACGGTTCCATCAAGCAAGAACCGTGCATCTTTCTCCCCATTTAGGACATACAGGGTTGTGCAAAAGTTCCCGTACACTTTAAAAATCTAAGTTTTTCAATAATCAACGGATTTTTGGCGATTCTGAAGTGAATTTTTTTTTAATTCTACGGACATTTTTGGTACGAAATGTTTTCATTATAGTAAATTTCAGTCTTTATTTGAATTTTTTTCTCTGGAGCTATGACGCCTATAGAGAATCGAAGCGCTAATCAAAGTGTACGGGAACTTTTGCACGACCCTGTAGACTGGACACTGACTCCTCGCGACACGAGGACGGCATTGGTCCGTTTGCAGTTCATTTCCAATGTTAACCTAAGTCCGCTTTCCGCTTTCTGATGGCTCCGTCGATCACTCGGGGGGGCTGGGGGGGGGGGGGGGGGGGGGGGGATAAATTTCTGCTCCCCTCAAAGACTGAAAATGGAGGAAATAGAGGAAAAGAGGAGGACGCCCTGTGGGACATCTGAGGGCGTCGTTTGCTATTCCATGTTGGTACGACATGATATTTTAAAATGTCAAAATATGTATTGTTTAATGTGTTGTCCCTTCGTTGGTTCCGACAACTTCGACTGTGAACGCAACGAAGACAGACGAATTCGTGCTTCCGAGGCCAAGAGAGATCTTTCTGCATTAAAGGAAAAAATACGTTTTCTGTTTCCATCATGTTTCGATTATTTCTCAGTTACGGGTCAAAAAGTTTCATCATTTCAATTAACTTGTCGTACACGAGTATCTTGGCGTCGATGCCCCAGAGGAAGTCCAGGTGGTTCCAGTCGTCAAAATCCACGCGGAAGTTCCCGATCAAGCTATGCAATTGCTCCGATAGCCATTGCACGTCCTGAGAAAAGAAATTCCAGAGTAGAAATTCTCGGTCAAAAATGAGAAAGAGACAAAAAAAAATATGGGAAATCGCAGCTGGACATACGTCAGGTGCGGCGAGCCAGTCGTTTTGGCCCCAATAGAGGAAGACCGCCGCGTTGACCTTGGATAGGTCGTACTCAGGTGGCTCCTCTTGGCCGTAGTGTTCCAGGTTTCCATCTTTTCCCCAATCGTAATGCTGGAATTTTTCTGCATTCACCTCTTGGGCGAAATGTACGAGGTTTTGCGTGGATGTCCCCGCTGGCGTATGGGACAGGATCAGCGGGAGCATCGTCTACAGAATACAATCGACAAAGTCCTACTCCGAGAGAGAAACAGGAAAAAAAATCCTTCTTCAACAAATGTCCCCCTATTTCGTTAATATCGGATTTAGGTATGACAGCAACTTTCCCGGTTCTGATGAAACCAGGAAGAAAGAAAGAAAGCATCAATCTTCATGCTTACTTCATTGAGTTGCGCCTCGTCAAAGCCGCAGAGAAGGAAGAGGATGGAAGAGCAGACGGCCGGAAGACTCCAGTCATCGCAGACGAGGGAAGCCAACAAATCCATGAAAGCGGAGCTCGGCAGAAACTCGTGAAGTCCCAGCATCTCCAACAACCACTATGGTACAGACAATACATACATATCCACATGTACTCATTCATGTATTCATCACGCCAAATTCATGAACTTTTCAAGGAGGAATTCAAGCTCACGACCTCAAACTGAAGAGGAATTCGAGGGGAAAAAACTACGCGTGATTTGCGCCGGAATCAGTGCAAATTGTATCGCGAAAACCTGAACCATTCAAAATGTCTTTCCTCATGTAATTCCCCAATTTATTTATTATCTCCTTCTTGCTCAAATACCACGAACATAAACGCTTGCAGTTGAGGAATTGCAGAGTGTAACTTTTTGGATGGGGGGGGGGGGCGTTTTGTGCGGTAGAAGTGTGGAAAACCGTTTCCTAAGTTTCCACTGAGCCCCTTGTCGTTCATGGTAGAAGTGAACCACGATGAACATAACGGAGCCGTTGTCATTCCTGATGAAGCATTGGCTCCTTCTTTTGCCCTAAACATTTCTTTCCTTCTCTCCCAACAATGCAACAGTTTTCCCTTGCAGATTAAGAAACTCCAGCAGCTTGCCTAGAAGTATCGTATGCTGATATTTTCCTCCTAGCTTGTCCTACCCGCATTCGATTGCTTGGAATCGTAACAGCAGAAAAATAAGATGTTCTCGCATATGCTCAAGCCTGCAGCCAAAAATGTCCCCATATCTCTTGCCAATCTCTTGGGCAGTGAGAATTCGTAGTGCCAGAACCAGTTCGATATCATCAAGCCCCTCATTAACATCACATTGAATTCAGCCAAACTTCGAAAGTCCGAGGGATATTGTTTTCAATTTTCGGTCGAACCTGGATTTCATCAACCCAGGGAGCGATGATTGCAATAGGGCTCATCATGTGATCAACCCTGGAAACGGGCCCCATTGCGTGCATGCTCAGGAAATGATCTCGATATTCGGGCCTCATGTCGCTCATGACCCAAAACATGATCGTGCCCATGCTGTGGCCCGCATAATGGAATTTGTCTTGGCCAGTCACCTCCAACATCTTGTCCAGCATCGCAGGTAGGTCCAACTCTCCCATCTGATCCCAACTGCATGAGCATGAAAATATTTACATTTTGGGGGGAGAGGGGGGGGGGGGAATTACACTACTTGGAAGTTATTTTTTCCCCCAAATGTAAGTGCTGTGATACCTAAAGGTCCAGAAATCATCATCGCCAGGGGACAAGCTGACGTGCCGTCGGCCGTAGGTGTTTCCCCTCACGTTGCCCAGCCAAACATCGTAGCCTTCATCAGCCAATAAGAAACCTGGAAGATCGTGAAAGGAAACAAAATAGAATGAAAAAGACAACTAGTGTGTATTCCAAAACGTTTAGAAAAAAAAGTTTTTGACGTTTCGTGGATGAGCCGAATATGGAAAATAAATGCATGGAGGCCAAATATCATTTGCAAAGTCAGACGACCAGGAAACATCGAATGCAATGGTAGCTCGTGCAATCAAAACTGCTCTTCTCTTCCATCCAGTCCTTCAATGTCAAACCTTTCTGATCGAGAGTCGGCAGGACCATTCATTAAATAGATCCTTTCGAACAGACTCCGAACGGAAACATGCCAAAATGTATGACTCGCAAGCTATCCCCGGCAAACTTCCTTCATTGTCACGAGTCACAAGTTTAGCCTGCGTCATGAGTGTAGTTTTTGGTCGTCATTCGATTGGCCTCGAACGACATTCTGTTGGAGACGAGAATAGGAAAGAAGGACTCACCGAGTCCACTCTCGGGTCCGCTGATGACCCAGTCCGCGGAGGAGCAAAGAAGGCCGTGCTGAAGGAGGACAGGGATCCTCGGTCCCTCCCCCGGACCACTCAGCCCATACGGGATCCTGTGCATGTCTATTATATAACCATCCGCCGTCGTGACCGTGTGCGTCTCCACCGGGTATCCGAACTGCTCGATCAGCCCTTGCTGTATAAGCGAGGGCAAGCCCCGTGAACCAAATCAGAAGCGATGAATTACGTTCGAGCATTGCAAAGACCTAGTGTAGTGTTCCAAGAAGTATCTTGCATCTAGGAGCAAGTGATTCTGATAAGGAATAAACATTTCGACAGGAAGTGATACAATATCTTACTCTAGTGAGAGAATTCGGTTCTCGAGGCAAAAGAAGGCTCTTGCCATGTCACACCTTGCAGCTCGTCAAGGGTTCTAATAATCCACTGTGTCGATACCATCGATACCAGAGTTAAACATATTTTACGACATACCACATCCTTATACCATATGCGAACGTTAAACCTTAAGAAACGGGAGCACTCAGTCTTCGTCTACATGTAAGTGCCCAATCAGCAATTGGAATCCAAAATTCAACGCAATAATTAATTTAATATAACTTTTCAAATCCCAAACGGTTCCGATTTAAGTCCCGTGATGGTCGCTTCTTTCATCACAGCCAATTTGCCAGTTGCACCACTACTCAGATTATATAATACTCGATTAAAGTTCGTTCAGTTCAATATAGAATGAAAAATAAATGTTGAGTGAAAATATTAAACTTCCTGTTATATATATTAAGGATTCAAAACAAGGTACCACTCTTCACGCCGAATGAGCCTCTGTTTGTTACCGGTAACACTTGCTATGGAGTAGCCACGAGGCAAGAGGCAGAAGCTTTTTTTTTTTATCGTTCGGGCAGTCAGTTACATGATTGTATGACGAACAGTGCCTCATGTTTTCCGTTATGATTCCCATAAAATAAATGAAAAAGAAATAGTTTGCTTTATTCGCAAAGTAAGGTAATATGATAATCTGATTTTTTTTTTCTCTCATGCGAAATGAAAACAAAATTTAACGATGCAACTTCCATTAAAAGTTAAAAATCATGCTTTCATCTTGCCCATCTCCGGTCTAGTTATTGCGCGTGGTGATCGACGACTAATTGCTGATAAACTTATGACTCACTTTAATTAATTAATAAAAAACTTGCTGCAATCGAGACGGAACTATCCAAACATTAAGCGCTTGTGATCGGCAATCGAGTCCATCCGTGCACGAAGAAGGGGGAGTTTTCTTCGTGGTTCTATCGAGGGGAAGGAAGTGTCCTAATCACCGGCATTCATCACGTAAATGACGCGTATAACTTCTCGCCATTGACGGCTGTCGCGAGATCTCTACGGGCATCCGAGGAGTTCCTCCTTCGCCCTTCTGTAAACCGACGAAAAACTCACCGTGGTGTCGTCGTCTCGCGTCGCGGGGCGAGTCCGCGGCGGTCTGACGCGACGGTGGGGGCCGCCGGGTATCTCCTTCCACGTCCCTTGGGCGATCTCCAAGGACCGGTGAGGGTTCCTGCGATCTTCGATGACTTCCCACTCACGGCCGAGCGAGGACGACGCGAGGCTCAAGAGGACCAGGGTCAACATCGACATCCTGCTCATGGTGGTTATTTTACCTGTGGACATCGCACGTGCAAAAAAAAGATCGATAACCACGAAGTCGTAAGAGTGGGCTGAATTAAAAAGAAGGCAGAGGAGTTCTTTCGCAGCATCGAAGGTAAAAATGCACGACTTCGACGGTTTAACGCAGCGACACCATGCAGTGGAAAAACTGTATGGAAAAAAATTAAAACGGATCTACTTCGGGGGAAAGCTGCGGAAAATCCCATGCGATAAACGCAGGACAACCGGATGCGAAAGAAACTGACACGTGGAATAAGGAAACAAACAAAATCGGGATAAGGATGAAAAATTTTTTTTAACCTGATGTTGCAGTTCCAGTTCCCTCTGATAAACTGGGCGTTTGCATGGACTGAAACGAAGAAGGGAACGAGAATGAAAACCGACCTTGCAGGACCTGAGTTTCTGCGCAGGATCCGTGACCGTCACATGACCGTCACATGACCGTCACTCGTGCGCGTCTGTCTCTTTCTGCGCCATATATTCTCTCTCGCACATTGCGAGGTTTCGGGATTCGAGTTTCGTCGCATCCGTGAAGCAGTTAGGTGTCGACACATTTAGCAGCGACACAGCAACAAATATTCGCTTCATTAAAAAAATTGAATTTTATGCACCGGCCGAAAAGAACAAAGCTTGGAACAGCAAGTAACAATGCCAGTTTTAACGATGTCCTGTTTTAACGATGTCATACTTGAAGGAAAAATAATTTATGTGGAAAGATCTGTCTATCGAGCGGTAAAGGTTAAATTTCATTCACTTTCGTATGGCTGAGGTAAGACTTCCTGCAGTCATTCGAAAGAAGTTAGAAACTGAAATTGGACTGGAGAGGACACTTTCCCAACGCAGTTCCATATAATATGGGGCACATGATAGTCATATTACTCCCACATCTGTTCCAATGAAGTCATTAGAGCGATTGTTCTAGACTTCTTGAAAAACTCGTCGTGAAACGACAGGAAACGGGGAGTCGAGTCGCTCCGAAGGGATTTCCGTTCATTTTCGATTTCCGCTCTCGTTCGAGCAATTGCACGCAGCCTCGCATTCGCAGAACGAATTCAAACGAAGTTCCCAGAGGCTGCCGTCAATCTGCGCAAAAGAGCGCTCGTTCCGCGAAAATGGCTCTAGCACCCCGAGATGCATGGATTGCAATCAAAGGGGCGAAAGGCAAAGTGGTCTATAGGGCAAAGTGGTCTATAAGGCAAAGTGGTCTATCTGCAAGAAATCTTTCTTCTGCACGGAAAGAGTGAATGCTCCAGCGACCGTTTTGTTAATAGTGAGAAGAGTGGTATGTATCGATAGATCGCTTCATCTTTTACAAAATTGTAAAGAAACTATCATTTTCTATCAAAGAAACAAGGTTTTAATGGCACTAATCCCACAAGTCTTAAAGGGAGGAATGTAGCTTAGATCTGGATGAAGATGCTGGATAAGGAAGAAGGAACACGTGCCTCCACGACTACTGAAGCTGTATAGATGCGCATTCCCTCCTCTTCCGGACATCTCCATCTAGCACTTTTGGCCCTAAGCCATGAAGCTCTGAACGAGATCTTTCGATTAAGCTTATTTTTGTTGAAAAACTTCTCACCTGGACGAAGTTACGTTTACCTGAAGTCCGAACCCTTACTTGAAAAGTCTTCAAAACTGGTTTTCATTTAATGCAAGGTCAAGTCTCCATCCAACACACACGTCCTCCTATCGAGCTTTCAAACCACTGAGTGCTGATTGGAGCAAATTTCGCCAGAATCGAACGTTTTGATCGCTTCTTCGAATGGAAACGGAAAGTAAAATTAAATTTTACAGCAAATGCAAAAATCATGACTACTGTAACCTCTATCGTGGACTCCCTTATCTATTTATATCCTGAATACTTGAGAAGTACTTCTGCTTAATGATTGAACTAGGTGAGGATCATTTATACAATAAAAGCATAATGAAGATTCCAGTTGACTATAGAAGTCATGCCCCATTTCCGGGGGCGGATTTCTTGCATGAAACCTCCCCAAAGCTGATCGCCAAATGAGAGTTCTCGGTCGAGATGGAAGCATCTCACAGTGAATGCGTTTTCCTTCGAAACTTCCGAAGAAATGAATTAAAAGGACTCAGCCCAGCCACAGACAGATGGATAGCGGTTAAGGTCCCCAATCTCCTTCGATGTTGATCTCAGCTTTACTCCCTGCATCTCCCTCCTCCCACCCTCCTCTCATCCTCGTCCCACCCTCGTCCCACCCTCCTCCCATTGCCACGAACGAAGTCTGGCTCCACTGAAGATTCTTCAAGCCCAGATTCCCAGGTGGCGGAAGGGAAGCTATTGTAACGCAGGGGGATTTCCCGCATGACAATGCAGTCCTTGGCGAACTGCACAGACCCAGCGAATTGTTAACTCCAGGCCAAGTCATAAGACCATCAGTTATACCCCATCAGAACTGACCTATCGTGCTCGACTTTTGGTTGCTACAAACGTAGGTGTATACTTTCCTACTGATTTGCCCCCCGACCCCTCGCATAAGAAGTACTCACGAGCAGAGACCCAAAGTTCTTATAAGAGGCTTATTGAGATCCCTTTTTGAGAAAGCTGTGAGACGAGACGGTTCAGTCGACTGGAATCTGCATTCGACAACCGTATCGATTCCGGGATGAACATTTTGGATCGGAGGGGAGCCATCCTCGAACTTCGCTCCCTCCTCGTCAAGCCGATCGACGTAATCGCTGCTGCGAGTCCCAGAACAGCCGGGGATCTTCCCCATGACGAGAAACCCACAGACCCATAGCTTTACGGACAGTGTTGTCCGAGCTGAGATTCTTGCTGCGGTGGAACCGGATGCACGGATCGTTTCACCTTTTGAATGGGACTCCCTCCTAGCGAGAGGAAACGACAGACCACGGTCGACCAGCTTTCGGGTTACTAGGGAATATTTCGCTCTTCTCCGTCTCGTCTTAGACCTGTTTCGAAGTTTTAGTCACCTGATTTCAGGTTTTAGCCGGTCGATTTGAGAGTGTTATCGATCTTGGCGCCCCCAGGCACAAATTGTTGTCTTATATTGCCATTATACTGCCATCTTGAAGCCGTAATTCGAAAGGGTCGCTGTGCGACACTGCAGGTTGCCAAGTTCCTTCCGTTGCGGCATCATTTCCTTTATAATTTAATTCTTTACAAAAGCATGAGGATTCAACAGAGGCTTACCCCTGGACACCTGAAGAAAAATGAGATTTTCCTGTTGAAGCTATTAACAGACACACTCTGAACTGGATTCGGAATGGGCATAAAACGGGAACATCACATGCAATTCAATGTTTCTCTCGAGAAGATGAAACGATCAATGGCAGTATGAGAAAGACATTCGAGATTTATTAATATTGTCGTCCATTTTACGTGTTCCAATGGATTCAGGATGCAAATTATTCCATGATTTAGGCGCAAACTGTTAGGTCGAATTTGGGCTTGGGTCGGCATCAAGTTTGCTAGGTTGCCTTTGCTTGGATACCGTTCTTTTCCGGCCATGTCTTGTTGATTCTCTTCTTGGTCTACGGTCCACGTCGAATCGATCGTCTTATGGTTCTATGAGGTCCTTGGACTCTCTGGTAAGGTTCGGCTCGTATACGAGCGAACCTGCTGGTCCTCGTAAGAGTCCTTCTTTTCTCAGTATCTCCTGAACGGGAGAGTCTCTCACAGCAAGGAGAATAGGGACGCTATAAAATACCGCTTGTCTGCCAGAGAGAGATTCCAAGTCTGCCATAGCCCTCACGAATGATAACTTCACCCTCATCATGAAGTACCGCAACATGATTTCATTCCAACGAAGAAACGAGGCATCAGCGCCCATCACGAAAACCAAAAAAAAGTGTTTGGGATACGGACGGAGTCCCTCACCCCGCCAGAACCTTCCCCTCCTTCCCCATGTCGAAATTCGGCGGTGGAAGTTCCCCGCCCCCCACCTCGATGCCTTCCCCGTCCAACAGCTTCCTGTAGAAGTCCTTCCCGATCCAGTCGTGGGCGATCGTCCGTTCCAAGTCCAGCTGCTTCTCGTTCGGTTCCAGCATCCCGTCGATGAGGTTGAGCACTCTGCGAGATAGATCCTTCCTCTTGTGAGCGTATTTCTTGCCCAGCTGGTCTTGGTGGAGCTGCGTCTTTTCCTTGAACCTCTGGAAAGGTAGGGTGTTCTCTAAGAGGACGAACAGGCACACGCCCATGGACCACATGTCGGCCTGGTAGGGTCGATAGGGCTTCCGGCCGATGATGTTCGGGTGGCTGTAGGGCGGAGTTCCGCAGTAGGTGTTGCTCAGCTCTTTCTTGTCTCTGATCCGTTTGGCGAAGCCGAAATCCGCGATCTTTAGGTTCCACCCCGAAGACACGAGCACGTTCTCGACCTTGATGTCTCGGTGACACCACCGGAGTCTCTGCATGTATTGGAGACCCGACAACAGCTGGCGGAACCAGAACTGGGCTTTGTACTCCGGCAACTTCCCGGACTTCTTCAGGTAATCGTAGAGCGTCCCGTTCCCGACGAACTGCATGAAGATGAAGATCTCTTCGTAGCGCTGGAGGATGGTGTGGGTCCTCACGACGTGGGCGTGGTTCATCTGGGTGCCGCACTGCATCTCCCGGGGTAAGTACTTGGAGGCGAAGCGTTCCGAGCAGAGGTTCTTGTTCACGATCTTCACGGCCAGCTTTTCGGTGCTGCCCGACTTGGCGTCGCGGTACTCGGCGACCCTGACGACGCCGAACGCCCCGGCCCCCAGTCGCTTTCCGAAGGTGAAGCCGTACGTCTTCAAGGTCTCGTCTCGGCTGGCCGGGTCTTTCCGCTCTTTCGTCGGCATTCTCGGATGCTACCTCTACGGGGGGACGAAAGGGAAAAATAGGTCTCATTTTACATGCCGCTTTGAGACGCCATTCGGTATCTCATAGCTGGCGAACTAACCTGCTGGAGCTGCAGAGCTGGAGAACTAGCTGGAGAACTAACAAACGATACATGAAACTCTTGCAGTTTGCGATAGTTATGCTCTAGTTCAATTACAATGAGTACCAGCCCCCCTCCCCCCCAAAAAATTCTTTATTTAAATCTCACAAAAGCTGTTATATTTAAACTTGGCAACCGTTTGTAGTTTATCTCATTTTATTATTGAGGAACAGGATGTGCAGAGACACGATATGCAGAAGTAGGATGTGCAGATCCGGTGGACGGCCTTAAATTAGAAGCGACCTTAGCCACATCTCGAGATTCCTTCAATCGAGGAACATCAAATCGAGGCATCGGAGGAATCGCGTCCGAGTCGTGAAAGCCCTCGCGCTTGCACAGGCTTCGATAGTTCTCGGAGGACATCCATGGGTGCCGAATGCAGCCGTTCAGGTCCAGCTGCTTCTCGTGCACCGGTTGGAGGAGCTTCGAGATGAGGTCCTTGACCGAATCCGTGACGTCGGCCTTGTGCTCGTAGTCCCGATTCATCATCTTCCTGTGGAGGACCCTTGCGTTCCCGCGACCTCTGAAGGGCAGGGATCCCTCGAGGAAGACGAAGAGGATGACGCCGCAGGACCAGACGTCGGCCAGGGCAGGGTCGTAGGGCTTCCGGGCAAGGATCCGCGGGTGACTGTAGGCGGGAGAACCGCAGTAGGTTTCGCTCTGAGTTTCACTTTCTAAAGTCCTGGCGAAACCAAAATCTGCCAGCTTGCAGTTCCAACTCTTGGTCAACAAGATGTTGTCAACTTTCATGTCTCTGTGAACCCAGCGCTTGTCGTGCATGTATTGAAGCCCCGAGATGACCTGACGAAACCAATAATGCGCCTTGTACTCAGAAAGCTTTCCATTTTTGGCGAGGTAAGCAAGACAGTTCCCATTCGGGACGAACTGCATGAAGACGAAGATCTCGTTCCGCCTTCGAAGGACACTATGTGTTCGCACCACGTTCGGGTGTCGCATGTAGCAACAACATTCCAGTTCCCTAGGGAAGAACTTCCTCATGAACCGTTCCGAGCACCTATCGGCATCGGTGATCTTGCAGGCGAGCTTCACCCTGTTCCTGCCGTTGTCGTACCAGGCGACCCTGACGAGCCCGAAGGCCCCTCGACCCAGCGTCTCGCCCAACGTGTAGCCCAGTTTCCCGAGGGTTTCGTCTCGACTCCCCCTTTCTTCCCCCGACATGGATTATCTGTGTCGCGTATACACAGAGTGAAAGCCGTGTCACATGGCAAGTCTTCCTTCCCTTTTTGCAACGTCTTCGTGCAACATTCTGGATTTTCAATTGCCTCGTCTCCTGTCTTAATTCAAGTCTCAGATAGGCACTGAAATATGGTTGCAGTAGTCCAATCACACATGAACCAAGTTCATGATTGTCTTATTTTTCAAGTAACTCTATAATACGACACTTGCAATTTTATTGATGGAGAATAAAATACCTTGAATTTAGATTGATCGGTCAATGTGCCCCTTGGAACGCCAATTCTGAGACACCAATCAAGACCGCCAACCTATTGAAGCGAGACTGTTTATTCATCCGGTGTGAAGAAATTGTGCAGTAATGACACGAAGGAGAGGAAAAAGAGGAGGGACGAAGGCATGGAGACATGGCTTCGTACATGTCAACTTGGATGACCTTGTTGACCCGATTTTTGCAAGAATCGCTTCAGTCATCACCACCACGATCGATGACCAGCTTGAAAGCAAACGGGACCCGGGAACATCTTCACGCCATCACTTACTGGCTGTCGTCGTGGAAGTCGGACTCTTCCTTCTCGCTGATACACTCTTAGGCTCGCGTGCGACGGAGGCTTGGGTGCCGCTGTTCTCACTAAGGGTCCTCCAGCTTTTCTCACTCTGCTGAGGCGTGATCGATTCCACCAGTCGGGATGCGTTTCTGAAATAAGGTCGAGGATAAGGCTGGCTCTTCAGTTTCCATTTGGGGACTCCTGCTTGTATCAACAGTTTTACGTAGAACTCGTCCGAGAGCCACGTGATCCGGACAACTTCGTCAACGGTTAGCTGCTTCTTGTCTTCCGGTTCTAGAAGCTTGGCCACGCACGCCTTGCAGGTCTTGCTGATGAGGTGCTTTACTTTAGTTCGGAATCGGTAATCGCGATTGTGCTGGGCCTTTAGCATTTTCTTGCGACTGCTGTCGTCGAAAGGCATGGAATCGTTGAGCATGATGAACAAGACGACCCCACACGACCATACGTCCGCCTTCATCGGGTCGTACGGCTTTGCATTTACGATGTTGGGATGGGAATAGGGCGGGGAACCGCAATAAGTCTTGCTCACTTCCCTCCCCGGTTCCGAGATCTTCTTGGCAAAGCCGTAATCCGTGATCTTGAGGTTGTAGGCGGCAGTGACCAGTATATTCTCGCATTTCAAATCTCGATGAGACCAGTTCCTGCGATGCATGTATTGGATCCCGGCCAGAATCTGCCTGAACCAGAACTGGCTCTTCAGTTCGGGGAGAGGTCCGTAGTTCTCCAGATACCGATACAGATCCCCGTTGGGTACATACTGCATGAATATGTACAAGCATCCCTCTTTATAAAGGATCGTGTGAACTCGAACCAGGTGTTGATGGCTCATCCTCTTGCAGCATTCGATTTCCCGGACCATGAACTTGTCCATGAACTCCTCTGAACCCACGCGCTCCTTGCTCATGACTTTGACCGCCAATCTGCTACCGGTAGGGAGGTGCCTCGCGAGTCTGACCTCCCCGTAGGCACCAGACCCGATCTTCCTGTCCAGGTAGAAGCCTCTCCTCCGCACCGGCTGGGACTCGGTGTTTTCGAGGGGGAGGGCGCCGCTTTTAAGCATGTGCGCGGCATTCTGCCTGGAATGCCATTTCTGGAGGGGTCAGAAATGCACCGCTCTTAGGTTGTGGCGATTCGATGAGGTTGTCACCAGGGAGTAAGTCTGGTCTTGAGAGAAAAAGTGCATCCGGAACTGGTGAATTTTCCTAGGAAACGATAGTTGAGTCACTGCATTTTCCAACAATCTGCCAAACGCCTGAGAATCGTCTGGATCCACAGATACGAAATCGAATGAACTTCAATCTTGAATAAAGTGAAAAGTCGTTCATTTCTCATTTGGGCTTTTTCTTGACTGAGGAAGAGGCAACGAACTTTCGAAATGAAAATTTACACATCGAAGTTCGGTCTTAGCCGTGAGCTTCATCTAAAAGCCAAATTCCTGCTTGTCTAGTGTCAAGCAAGAATTAACCCATCTTACTGAAATAAGACTTATTTTGTAGCTCATCAAGGAGTTTCTTGACACGGGAAACGGTGACGGCGGACAAATATCGGATGTAGAGAAAAAGTGATTTCGATTTCTCCCCCATCTGGTTTGAACACAGAAGTTTGAATGATGGGAGTCGCATTTTTTTTTTCCAGAAATAGCCGTCTCTCTGGAAAAGGGAAGTGAATACGCTTGATCGCTTTCGCTCCAACTTGTCTACGCGACAGTTTTGATCATGCAGTTGTCCAAGGCAGACAGAACAGTATTTAGCGTGTTTTCTGGAAGAAAGAGTGCACTGACTTTATCAAAAGAGCGACTCTTCGATGAAAACCGCAACTTAATGCTCTCGTTCGGACGCAAGGCATCATGGATTAATATCAATGTCTCGTACTGGCGATAAAATTTCGAGGTGACATCGTGGGATCATGAGAAGGAAATTGCCTCATTTCATGCCTTGATGACTGCGTCTAAAATGGTGCAAGTATTGAACCTCGGTCGGGATCAGCCTGAACCAGGCTTAATATTCTGTTATGTAGCCTCTCATCGTCATATCCGCGAGAATATCCCCGTTGAATATGAACTGCACGAAGATGCATAATGTGTCGCTCTTATTCAGGACGTCATGAGCGTGGACCAGGCGTGGCTGATTCGACTTCTTGGACAACTTCATGACCAACTTCACGGACACGACCTTTTCTTTCCTCATCTTCTCGACGGCGAGCGGTCGATGAAAACGGACGCTCTAACGTCTCTGCAGTTCCCAGTCCCGAAATCTCTGCTTGAAGCCCTTTCAGAAAGAGGAAGAGGAAGAAGAGCCTGGAGGAAGGTGATTCCAAGGGGCTCTTCCTCCTCCGATGTGGCGAGCTGGAAAGATTTGACAACATTCGAACGGGATTCTTGCGGCATCCTTGAGAGGTGGTCTGAGCAAATGACTTCTTCAATCTACTGAGAATGTTCTCACTCAAATCATACATTTTAATTAAATCGATTTAATTCAATTTTCGAAATATGTCGTGTAATTCTTGATAGAAACTTTTTTTTCATCTCCTGACTCGATAGACATGGCTCCATCTAGGCGATCCATTCAGCAAAGACTCCACTTCTACTTCTACGATACTATCTCTAGAACGTTTCCACTCACCAAATGCTGCCGTTGTGCATGTTGCAAAATGCGATTGATAACAAGTGACAACTTCCGAGAATAATTTTATCACGAAATTTCCGACAGAATTCGACAAAGGCCATATGAGAAACCGATTTTGGGGCTTCTCATAGAAACAACAGATTTGCAACAATCGAGCACATAGCATTCAAATAATTGGAATGCGCTTCAGATCGATTGTCTGAAGCGAAATAGTGTCCTGGATAATCCCTGGCGTGAATAATGCCATAATAAAAACAATCTGTTGGTCTTCCTCAGAACTTCATAGAAAATGAATGAAGTCAGTCATTAAAATTTTTCCGACAGGCATTGGGGGGGAACGAATTCTTCATAAACATATTTCTGAAAGGGTTCCAACCTTCCGAATCAACAAATAGACAAGACCTCATATCTATGACCGGTTGCAGCAACAGATTATACTTGAACAACAGAATGAACAGAACTTTGAACATTCCCGCGAATAATGGTTCCTGCCGAACATAAGGACTCGAAGGCGATGGCAAGCCTCGACACGCACGAATCCTCCTTTGCCGCGTGCAGAAGCATATCCTCGGTCTCGCCTGCTTGCATTGTTCTCTCTGGCGAGTCTCCCGTTCGAGGGAGGAATCTGATTTTCCTACTGTGTCGAGAGAAATTCAAAGAAATCCGCCAGGTGCACGTATGCATTCTTCTCCCCAATATTGATTGAGGGTCAATAGTATCCGTAATGCTGCAAACAGGCAACCCATTTCGACCGGAAGTATATCATGGGACCATTGTTTTATCAATCGATTGGCTTTGCCGCACGAAGCTGTCTCGCAGCGCTATTTATAGGTCGAAGTGTAAGCATGAGAGACGGTTTCGCAGCGATGTACGATCGAATAATTCAGCATGTTCGGGAGATTCCATCATGTATTAGTTAGTTTAAAGAAGTGCTAATTATCATGCATGTCATAGTGCCAACATTTTGCATTATTAATCATATTAAGAGGAACGCTCGTATACTCTTATACGCTCGCTCTGTCGCCTCCCAGGCTTTCAATTGTCGACAAGTTCAACGACTTTGATGTTTCCAGTGAAGCACAGAACAAAACCAACTTGAAAACAGCCGCATACCCAAATGAAAACGTTCACACGACCCAGCACGCGCGATCCAAATGGCAACAGGCGAAACACTCACTTCAAGCAGGGCGGAGATTGGGAAGAGGATGAGTTCACTCATAGGATCATCTGCATTTCCGTTCACCAATGACATCTGGAAATGGAAGCACACGGTAGAGAATTTTACATTTCTCAGCCAGAGGATCAAACGGGAATTTTGCTTTTGAAGAGCATTCTGAGACCTGGTTTTCAAACCAGATGGTTCTCCTTCAGGTAAGTCGAGGATGCTTTTTTTTAAATACAGGCATCGGACTTCCTTTATTCGTATTTAAATTGGGATTTATAATCGGAAGATGTGGACAAGAATCAAAGACGAGGCGTCGCGATGCCGAGAGGGCAGCAAGAAACAGAAGCGAAAGTGGTCAGAGCGGTTGCCCCCGTCGAGGAGTCGCTCTGGGTCCACGTTGCCGTGCGGCCGCTCGGTGCGGCCGCGGTCGTTGTGGACGCAGTCGTCGTTCCACCTTCTGTAGACACGGCCGTGGTGCTCGAGGACGAGAGCATCGAGGATATCCGAGATGACTTTGCGAAACCAGGGTCGATCTGACTCGTTACCGAGTTCAACATCGCAATCCTCTGGTGATAAGACTTGGACATGTTCATGGTCTGGTCTACGTCCTGCAATTTCTTCCTCACCTCTTCGTCGCTCTGCTCGTCCGAGCTCTTGAGGGAGACAGAGGCTTTACCGCCGGTCGTGGCCAGGGCCGAGAGGGTCGACCCGGACTGGACGCCCAGGCTCTCCCTCTCACGTGAAGGCTTCAATTCGCTCATGTGATTTGATGGATCTTCCACCGTGGCCACTCTTGGAGAGGAGTCCAGGCTGTCTGAAGACATTTGATCCTCTTTCCGTTTCTTGGTCTGGGCTCGTCGTCTGTCGCCAATCTCTTCGCGGTCTGCATTTTCGACGACAATCGAAGTGATATATCGGGTGGCGCTCAAAAAACGCACAGAGATTTTCGGGTTTATTTCTCAACTTTCAGATGAAGCAGAGACTGAAAAGTCATATAAAGCAAACATTCATCTTTCTCCTCGGTTCCACCATAACTTCGAATTTCTAACTACCAGAGTACACCCACAGCAGCTGTTCACTGAGGGAACTTTTTTAAAATCACGCCTCAAAATGCGCAATAGGTCCTTAATTGGCGTCGAATGCGGCACGGAATCTCGCTTTTCATCAAGTGATGAACTGCGGATGTCATCCACGGTGATCTCATTCCAGGCCTGTTTAATGTTGGCCCTCTCTTCGGCAACGGAGTGATCCATCTTGGATCATTCGATTCATCGGCTCGATTTCGGTCCGGAGAAAGACGTCAGCTTGACGTCATAGCACGCTTTTGCGGCATAATTTGCAGCATTAGCGCAGTCCTTCCGAACTGTGCGCGTTGTGAAAAAATCCGATACGTGCCATGATTTGTTCGCCTCTGCCTCGTCTTGAAGTTGCGAAATAAACGCAAAAATCTCGGTGTTTTCATGCGCCTCCCGGTATAAAATGCGAACTAAAAATGTAACTACGCGAATGAGCGAAAACTTCAAATCACAGAATCACGATTTAAAAAATTGCTCCAATTCTAAGGGAAAAAATGCAGAAAATATAGTAAAATTACTCAATAAACTGAAGATAACTTTGTGAGTAAATAAACCTCAGTGATTACCTGGCACTCGCAGTGCTTGTTGACCTGGGATTGGCTGTGCACGTTTTTCCTGCTCCTTGGTTTTCTTCATTGCGTCGTGCTCGGCCACCAATTCCTTTAACGTGTTCTCGCTCAGCCACTCGTGTCGCAGGATCTGATCCAGGGTGATCCGGCTGGTGACATCCGGCTCCAGCATCCGGGTCACGACGTCCTTGATGGCAGGGGTCAGGCGGTCCCTCACGGAGGACCTGAAGGCCCAGTTCCTCGTCTCTTGGTTCCGGAGCAGCTTCTTCGCGTCCGAATCGTCGAAGGGCATGGAGGGGTTGACCATGACGTAGAGGACGACCCCGGCCGACCAGATGTCCGACATGACCGGGTTGTACGGAGTCCCACGGATGACCTCGGGGGCCGCATAAGCCGCAGACCCGCAGTACGTCTCACTCAAAACCCGTTTCCCGTCTGAATCCACGACGTACCGGGCGAATCCGAAATCCGCTATCTTGATGTTGAAGTTCTTGGTCAAGAGCAAGTTCTCGCACTTGAGGTCCCGATGCGCCACTTTCTTGCCGTGAAGATACTGAAGCCCCAGGGTGAGCTGTTTGAACCAGATGTGGGCGTTGATCTCGGGCAGGACCCCGTATTTCTTGAGATAGTCCAACAGATCCCCACTGTCGGCGTATTGCATGAAGATGAAGACTTGATGCTGCCTCTCCAGGATGCTGTGGGTCCTGATCACATACGCATGATCCACCCACATGATGATATCCAGTTCCCTGGGGAAAAACTTCCTCGCAAACTTGGGCGGCATGCGCTCCAAGTTGACAATCTTGCAGGCCAATTTCATCGACCGGCCGTCGTTGTGGAATTCCGCCAGCCATACTTTCCCGT
The DNA here is from genome assembly GCA_905338385.1 of Darwinula stevensoni. NCBI lineage: Eukaryota > Metazoa > Arthropoda > Ostracoda > Podocopida > Darwinulidae > Darwinula > Darwinula stevensoni. The sequence goes on from CAJPEV010001508.1 coordinate 21,690, forward strand.
AAGAACCGGATCCGATCTTCTTGACGAAAGTGTAGCCTTTCTTGACGAGGTCCTGGTCTTCCGGCCGTTCTTGTCGAGTTTCAGTCCCTCTGCTCATGCCGAGTCAACATCGGGAGGGGGCAGACGGCGCGGGCAGGTCGTGGTCGAGGGAGGGTGCCGTCATCACGGGTGATTTGGATTATCGGATTGGATTATCGATGGGCCTCTGTCGGGACTTTTACTGTATGGGGATATGTTACTAAGGGAACCGATTGTTCAATGAGTCCATAGCTCAGAAGATACGCGAAGCCTGCCTGGCACGTATAGGGCAGTCATCTGACTTTATAAAATGCTCATACGTTAATTAGATAATACATAACAATGAATATAATAATGAATGTACAATGTATAATAATGAATTCTTAAAGAAAAAAAAAAGGGGCTCTTGAATGGAATTTGCGGACACGGGAAGCACCTTACGATCGGATCAACAATGTCAAGCCTGACCGTTTAGGAAATTCTTAGAGCAGAATCGCCTTTCCCCTTCTCGTTCTCTGCCTTTCGAGTCTTCGAAATTTGACGTAACATGTGCATCGCCCCGAGATCAATCGAGTCCCTCCGACAGACGATCCCCTCAACCCGCCCATAACGACGACCGTCATCACCGATCGCGGTGAGTAGCCGAGACTGACCCTCCCTGCTCCCTTCTCTCCCGGCTTTCGATGACGCGCACCCATTGGTTGGACGATGCTTGTGCGATGACGCCCGGTCGAGTCTCCCATCGCTCGCATGTTCGCTCCTGTTGAGGGTGTTGGGCGAATTCGCTCGTTGGAGGCTTCAGTTGGCCCGTGAGACGCTTCGGGGAAGGCACGGCCTGAACAATGCGTGGCGATGGGAAACTTCTTCATGGAGTTGCTCCACGGTCATCGGCACTTTCTTTCGATAACGAGCCTCGGTGTGGAATTCGTCGTCACAAGCGAGGCTTTAAATACTCTCGATTGCTGACAGCGATTGGTTTTTGCTTGAGTATTGTGAAACTACTGTACTTCCACAGTCTTTATGTGATGGCTTTACATTCTCACTGATGGAACGGTCGAGATCGGAATGGTTCCATTCCGCAGCCTCCTGAGAATTGAGAATCGACAAGGTGAATTCCAGAAGGAAAAACTATTTCGAGATTCGGAAAAATTAAAATAATATGTTTAATGTTCATGTCCGCAACAAGACGAGATCATGTCGACGTGATCTACCACGGGGACTTGAACTCTTGCGATCAATCGAGTGCAACGCTTTCAATGCCCGTTTCTTGGCTCGTCGAGAAACGAAACGATTCGAGAACGAAGCGAAAAGATCGCTCTGATCAACGATACAAGAGTGTTAAGTCTCGTTTGGACCGGGAACACTCGTCGTTCCACTTTGGAACTTTCGCTCCCGCTCGTAAACATTTCTTCTTGCGATGCAGTTATCTTCGTGAATTGTTCCGAGTATGCGATGAATTTCGTTGCCGTTCGCGCCTTCTGTGACCAAAAAACGGATCGCAGAACGCAACTCTTCCTTGGTGCAATCAAGACCCTCAGCATGTGCCTAATTGTGGGGGGGGGCATACGAGATGGCAGCAAAGTCGAGTGTCACCGTTTTCGTGGCGCAGATCTTCTAACGAGCAGTACTATGAGCGAATCTCGATGCTAGTCGTATTTCCTTCGTTACAATCGCCGGTGTCCTGTTTCTTTTTGACTCACCGTCATACGTCTTTTACATTTGGCTAAGAGTGATGGATCTTGAAATGCGTCCATTATGTCGAAAATGCAGTATCATTTCGGCCCCATCACCGATGCCCTCTTCAGGTACTCACATTATAACTTCATTGTGCGTGATAGCATATCAAAATACATCATTTCAATCGCAATCCGTCCTTGGTTGCTTGTCATGCTTGATGAGGGATTCACATGAAATTTTCAGCTTCTGCACATTTTGATGCGGCAAATGGAGTATGTCGCAACCGGTAAAGCAGGCTATTCAAGATTTTAAGACGACTTTCGAAAATATTTTCTCGTCCACTTCGTTATTAAGCTATTCAAGTAAAAAATTCCATCTCCTGCACCATTTATTGCACAAAGAGTGCCCTAGAATTCCAGTCACATTTACATTTTTCGTTCTAAGCGAAAGAGGTTCTCAATTAGTTTATGACGTTGATTATTCATGTTTTGTCGTTTGACAGATTATCTGAAAGCCGTCTCGTGCTCTTGTTGCGAAGATGCTCGATACCTTAGCTTCTGCCTAGAAAAAAAAAGAAAACTTGACAGGAATTCCAGGACACTCTGTGCAGTGCAGTTTGCAATTAATTATTGAATTGAACGAACGGTCAGTCATAATAACATTGAGAGCGACAGACTTTCAATGCAACCAAAGAGCCCAAGCTCATAGTTTATAATTTTCATCGTTCGTTAATATTTTCCCCCCACGCATCTGCATCAAATGAATAAATCTGTGCTGGGTGAAACGCCGGTGCTATTGCCAGGTGCTCACTCTCCCAAGAAATCAAAGCCTGAGCCAGCAACGTAGAAAATACATGAATGCGACTAATCCGATGATTCAGCGCACTTTTTCCCTCTCCGCTGTCATGCTCTTTCGTGCGAGTTGAGAATACTGAGACGCTTTTACGAGCGAAGCGGAAGTACGAGGAAACGGGGAAGTCCGAAAAAATACTGCCTACATTTTACCTTCACACTCTGAATGGGAGCTTTTGACGAAGTCATGAAGACCAACTACCCCGAGCTCAGTAGATGGGCCCTGTCGAATCGGCATGCAAAATCCGAGGAGCGGAAATCACCTTCAAAAGTGCCAACGATAGTTCTCATTGCCGAGAACCGAAGAACTCAGGCTGAGAATTTAAATGTCACATGACACAGAATCGTGAACACCGACGATAAATTTGACATATTAATGGTTTTGTCGGCCACGGGAATTCCTCTCAAGAATATAAAGGAAAATAAATTAATTCGCTACGAAAAGATTCAGCTGTAATTTCTGCTGATCCATTTTGGGCCGGCAGACTTAGTACGAAATAAACGGGCTCATGGAGACCTGAAAAGCGGCAGCGTTCTGTTCACCTCGAATTTCTGCATCAAGATCGTCGATATCGGCTTTGCTCGACTCGCGATCACCCTTGAGGAAAAGAGGGCCTTCAGTCACACCTATTGTAGAAGCTTAGGATATTGCCAGCCAGAGATTCCCAAGGGCATTCCGCACTAAGGGCCCTTTCTGACATCTATTAGACTGGACTCCACGCCCTGATGAGCCGAAAACCTCCCCAACGAGAAATGGCCAAAGAAGGGCTGAAGTTGCACGCGTACAAGAACTGGAAGGACATTAGGATGGTCTTGTTTCCATGATTTGAAGCGATTCCCTATCATGCTGATGAGACCGGTTGCTCAGGATGAGAAAGCACCAGATCCAGGTCTATTGGAATCGTTGGTTCAAGGTCTCCTGACCCGAACACCGCTAACCAAGGTGAAAAAGACCGGTTGTTTCGGAAGCGACGCCAAGACCCCCGAAATGCCTTCCGGCAATATCCCTGAAGTAGGCTGGTCAACCAGCACAACCCAATAGAATCTTGCTTCCGAACATGACCTGAATACAATGGAGTTGATTGACCTACCTTACCAGGTCATTGCACTTAATTTGCAGCAAATGCAGAGGTTTCTTTGTTCCTTCGCGTGAAACTTTCAGGCAACATGTCGTTATCGAAATGACTTCAAAATAATGAATTAATTACTTGCGTATTCAATCCTTGTACAACATTGGGGGGGGGGGGGGAATTTTTCTAGAAAATTTTAAATACTTGAAATGCAAAATTTTCCAGAAAGATCTCCCCGAACTGAGGACTGTCACTCTAATCTTTCCAAGCGATTCCACTCTTTTTTTTTGCTGTTATGCCTCGACGTCAATAAATTGGTCTTCTCCCCTCTGTATGGTGCTTCAGTACCTCAAAAGGAAGAGCGATATTCTTCCAGTGTAGAAGGAAGATGAACCTGAAGTCCAGCTTCTTCCCTTGCAGTTGTTAGGAAGAAAGGCCCAGCAACCGCGAGGCGAGCACGTATGCCGATGATGAAGAATCCCTGTCACTAATCGCTTGGATCAGGTCCAAAGTTATCGGAAGCCTGTCTCATTTTTTGTCCGAAATTTTTTCGACCTGATGGCTGCAAACTCTACCAGGCTTGTAATGCCTTCGACATCACTGAAGCACCACAAACATACTTACAGAAGTTTCCTGCCCCTGGAACCGGAACACATGAGATTCGTGGACTCTCTCAAAACAGCAAGATGCGCAGCATCGGAACCATGAGGGAATGAATCTGTCTTCGTGTAGAACGTAGTGAGGGGTGGCCTCAAGCATTCAATAAAATTAGACAGAGATGTAGGTACTCTACTCCCAGCTTCCTTTAAAAGGGTCGAAGAAAAACCACATCTCTTTCATATCCGCCCGCTTGATACCGACACGAGATGACGGCTCCAAACACCCATAAATGAGCAATTTCTGTTCATTCTTGTTGCCCACAAAACAGTTCAGATATTTTGCGTCTATTCGCGGCAGAAGTGCATGAAGTTTCGCAGACACGCTACATAAAAGGGGAGAGGAAGAAGCCTAGAAATGCAAGCTTGTCTATCCTTTCCCCCCTAAACAGCAATGGCCAGGGGAGAGGGATCCCCCCTCGAAAAACATGGCTACAGCCTCGGGACGTACCTCGGATCCGGTGCCTACGGGAAGGTCATGAAGGCCACCTACAAGCGCAAAAGTGGGAAATTGGACGTCCTGGCCTGCAAGACGATTGACACCACAAAACTCCCATCGCATTACAGCAAAAAGTTCCTCCCCAGAGAACTGGAGGTGATTCGATGGCTCAATCACCCTGGCTTAGTTCGGACCCACAGCATCATCTATCGGAGGGGAACGGTCTACATCTTCATGGAATTTGCGGAAAAGGGCACCCTGTTGAACTACCTTAGGCAGAATACTAAATTATCAGAAGCCAAGTGTCAAGTCTGGTTTCGACAGGTCCTTGGGGGCATGTTGTATCTCCATCGATTCAAATACGCACATCGGGACATGAAGTGCGACAACATCCTCATCACACGACACTATAACCTAAAGGTGTGCGACTTTGGATTCGCCCGGTTGGTCGTCGATGCAGATGGGAAGTATGAATTGAGTCGAACGTTTTGTGGGACTCCATCGTATTGCCCCCCGGAGATCTTGGAAGGAAAGCCTTATTATCCGCTATTGGCCGATGCCTGGTCCACGGGGGTGACCCTGTTCGTGATCATGTGCCAGAGCATGCCCTTCAGCAGCCGAGACACCAGGACCATGCTTCAGCAGCAGAAGTCCCAGCAGTGGAGGTTCAACACGTTCGTGACGAACAACTTCTCGGACGAGGCCAAGGACGTCGTCCGGTCTTTGCTCGTGCCCTCGGCTCAGAAGAGGGTCAGTCTCTTCAAAGTGGCTCGACATAAATGGTGCACTGCATCCACCACCACGCAGCTGGTCGGGTCCACCTTCGGCAACAAGTGATCATCTGTTCGAGACTCGCCAGTGAACAGGCGCGTCTCGTGAGCATGCAAGAATGAAATATATCTGGATTATTGCCTTCTTCACAATGCAAATATTCATTTCAATCATTCACGGATTGCTTAGGGTTGCACAGAGCGAAATACTGGATATACACTCGTACATAACCCGTCATATCATAAATTGTTTCTTTTGTACTTGGGTTGCCGATCACTATTCCCGAGGGAAAAAATTGCAAACCAGCATAAACGTATTTACCCCCAGGATGTCCCCGAGAACAAACTCCGAAAGGCTTACCCCAGGAGATCGATGCCGCGATTCGTATAAATTACCCGAATCTCGTTCGGACTAAAAGCTTCGTCCAGAAGGCGTAGATCCACTACAACTTCATTGTGCCGGCCGGATATGGAACCTTAGTCGAGTGCATCAAGAAGGGAAAAAGCCGCTGCCCTAGTAATTTGAGGTTCGGTTCGGCCTCCATCTCAACTCATCTAACTGCTCGCAAAGTATGGGACATCAATTGCCAACATTTCTCCAACTCCTGGATCCTGGAGGTCATCGACCTATGGTGCATATAAGACTATACCAAACCAAATTGCAAGCAAGACAAGGCAAGCCTCAGCTCAACTTTTGCTGAACTCCATTCTACATGACTCCGAAGGTCATCCCGAAGGGCCGAAGTTCCTTCCTGACAAAAGCCGACAGCTAGTTATTGGGCACTGTCCATGATGGATGGGTCTTCGTGCATGGGATTTTTGTCGTGCATGGGATTTTTGTCGGATGTGCTAAATCGATATTCCGTTCCCTTGAAGAGGATATGCAAATACCTCTTGCATCCAAGTCATGGAGATTAAATACGTATCATGGATGCCAGGGTAAATCTTCTATGGAATAAGGTCCAGCTGAACGTGATATTGCCAAAGGAAACTAATATTGGCCAGAATTCCAAGAGAGGGGAGACAAAGTGAAGGCCTGAAACGATGAGATCAATGATCTCAAGTAATAAGCACAATAAATTCAAGACAGCGTGGCTTCTTTCTCAAATTCTTCCGAATGAACTTCATCTGTGATTAATATCACTCAACACAGTTATTATTACTACTTCCATTAAGTCTTTTTTCCGGCTTACCTCGCAACTGAGGAGCTACGAGAGAGGCCTGACCCCTGGTAGCTCATGTCCGTGGGTGTCACTCTTCGTGCCACGAAGTGTCAGTTCCTCCCTTTGAATCCACGAACACACTGGGACCGGTCAAGCTCCAGGAGGCTGAGACGAGGAAGTCACGGAATCACTCGATACGATTCAGCAAAATCCCTTCTTTCGTATCAGCATCGTGGTCATCTCGAGATTCCCTTGAGTGCCTTTGAGGACAGCAGAAATGCTTCTTCAAAAGGATAAATCTCGTGACGTGTCCTAAACTTAAGGTACCTGTAAAGAGTCAATATATCCTGTGGATCAAGATAATTCACATTTTTGTGCCAATAACATGTATTGGGTAAGTTTTAAAATGCCATGCTTCATCTCTGCAGCAATGAACGTTACCAGCGTACCCTTCGTATTCAATCGCCGCAGCCCGCGAAGAAAGAAAACGCCGCGAGTGTAACCCAAACGCATCGCTAATGACAATGATTTCAGGGGCGAACGAAAAAAATCATGTCCTATCCTTCTCTATAGAGACGGCGGATGAAGCAGGATGTCTGAAGAGGACATAGATGTGCAAAAAGCCAACAAGCAAATCAGGGAGAGAGGCTACGTGCTGGAGCAGCACTTGGGATCGGGCGCATACGGCAGCGTGTGGAAAGCGACCTTCAAGCGACCGTCCGACAGTCGGAAGCAGGAACTGGCCTGCAAAGTGATCGACACCAGCGACCTCCCGGAGCACGTCGTCAAGAATCTTCTCCCCCGGGAGTTGGAGATCGTCCGCTGGATCGACCATCCCAACGTGGTTCGATGCCACAGCATGTTGAAGATGGGCCCAACCATATACATCTTCATGGAGTTCGTCACCAATGGGACTCTTCTCAAATTCCTGAGAGAGAACGCAAATCTATCCGAGGCAAACGTCCAGGTCTGGTTCGGTCAGATCTGCTCGGGGTTGTTGTATCTCCACATGAAGAAATTTTGCCACCGGGACATCAAGGCCGACAACATCCTTATCACCCGCCGCTACAACATGAAGATCGCCGACTTCGGCTTCTCCCGAAACATTTTGAATCCCACGACAGGGCAAGAGGAGCTGAGCAAGACCTACTGCGGCACCCCGGCCTACTGCGCCCCCGAAGTCCTGAAAGGCCAACCGTATCGACCCATTGTGGCAGACGCTTGGTCCACGGGAGTCCTCTTGTACGCCATGATGAATCGCGTCATGCCCTTCAACTTCTTCAACGTGCAAAAGGCGATCCAGAAGCAGGAAAACAAAGAGTGGGAATTCACGGATTACGTGAAGAAAAATTTCTCCAAGGAGTCCAAAGAGGTCGTGACGTCCCTCCTGGAACCCGATCCCAAGAAACGAGCCACGATCGCCAAGATCGTTCTTCATCGCTGGTTCTCCGCGGGAATGACCCACAAACTCATGATGGATGCTGCTGCTCAAGCCAAGGAATGATGTCAAAAACATTTCACGTTTAGCATTTCTCGTCGGCGTGGGCGTACCACAGCGTGGAAGAAACACCAAAGGGACGTTCTCATCTCGTTTTGTTTCAGTGATTTCATGACAAATTTTTTTTCCTGATTGATGTGAAACTTCATAAAGGATCTCCGAAATACAAAATCGCATCACTTCTAGAAGATTTAGTCACCCGTAATGGTTCTCGACAACTTTTTGAAACTCACAATGATCAGAGGGAACAAGTCATCATGCAAAGCGAAGCATCAAGCATCAATCAAAATAAACTTCAGCGGCGCTATTGCTGTTACACGATCATGAGTCACTCTAAAATAGGGCGTAACAAATTTCGCTTACCTGCGATCTTTCCCTTGCAAATCGGGAATAATGGTACTCTGGAAACGAATACCCATGCTTACCTGCATGTCCCATACTTATGTTGAAATACTTCGTTGACGATAAAAGTTTAAGTGCGACGGAGTAGAACATATTTACTTTTGACACATAGGGATATGAAAATTGCCAAAACTCTCGACATAAAGCAGTTCACAGTCCAGATTGCGGACTTTAGGTTTTCGAGTCAGATCCTAGAACCATATGGACCCCAAAGATCCGCGAAAGATGCTGGGGTATACCCGTCCTTTTATAGCCAGATATTGCCATAGAATTCCCGGTAGATGCGGCAGGCATCGTGTTTCAAGTCCTTGACTCAAAGGCTCCCATTCCGACGTTTGGATCGGGTTGAGCCACCCGGTGACAGGAATAACGTGACACCCGATTCCGAAATACTGTATGTAGTTGAGAACTTCAACGAGAGATCCAAGGCATCGGTGCGGACAGTGACGGAACTGAATGAAAGAAACGAGAAGGGATTTTAAACACTGTCTCTGAGGAAAAATGACTGAATGCTGCTTGCATAGAGTTGATAGAGTCGTCAGGTGTCGAGCAGAGCTTTTAGATGCCAAGAGTTCACTCATACAAGTGAAACTTACGTGCACCGAAAAGTAATCTTCTATTGGATTGTTTCGCGCGTAGATGTGGACCGAGGCGCAACCAGAGAAGCAGCGCTCAAGCAACAGTGCAACAGTGTCTGGGTTTTCCTTAATGGTTGCTTTCAGTTAACTGACCTGAGAGTGCATGAGAGAGAGACAACAAACTGATTACTATCAGAGAGAAAGAGAGAGAAAGAGAGAAAGAAAGAGATAGAGAAAGAGAGACAGAGACAGCAAGAAAGGAAGAGAGAGAATTATGCATAGACTTCGCAAAGACGTCTGAAAGGATTATGCAAAAATGTCGGTGTCTCTGTGCATTTCTTCTCTTCAGCCATGTCCTATGGGGAAAAAGATTCGCTGGAGAGACACGGCTACATCCTGGGGAAGCTCCTCGGCTCGGGTGCCTACGGAAAAGTGATGAAGGCGACCTACAGGGGCAAGGACAGCGGGCCTCGCCTCACCGTCGCCACCAAGACCATCAACACCTCAAAGCTACCCGCTCTCTACATCGAGAAGTTTCTTCCCCGGGAGCTCGAGGTGGTTCGATGGCTCGATCACCCCAATGTGGTGCGGGCTCACAGCATCGTCTACCGCCGAGGGATCGTCTACATCTTCATGGAGTTCGTCGAGAACGGAACCCTCTTGAAATACCTCAAGAACAACAAGAAGCTGTCGGAAGCCAAGTGCCAGATCTGGTTCCGACAGATCCTGGGCGGACTCCTGTATCTCCATCGCAACAAGCACGCCCATCGGGACGTGAAGTGCGACAACGTCCTCATCACCAAGCAATACAATCTCAAGGTGTGTGACTTTGGATTCGCCCGGTTGATCGTGGATCGCAAGGGTTCCTGCATCACCAGTACGACTTATTGCGGGACTCCATCGTACTGCCCACCGGAAATCTTGGAAGGCGTCCCCTATTACCCAACGTTGGCCGATGCCTGGTCCACGGGAGTGACCTTGTACGTCCTCATGTGTCAGTCCATGCCCTTCGGCTCCAAGGACACCCGGCTCGTGCTTCGGGAGCAGAAGCAGGCCCGCTGGAAGTTCACGGCTTTCGTCGACAAAAACTTCTCCAAGGACTCGAGGAACGTGGTGTCGGCCATGCTGGTTGCCGATCCGCAGAAGCGGGCGAATCTGTTCAAGATCAGCAGGCACAAGTGGCTTTCCACGGCCAACACCAAGGCTCTCGTCAGATCTGCGGTGAAGAAACAGCAGCATTGAATCGCCTCGACGGAACGAAGGCCAATGTTTTGATAACGCACGATGGACTACGGAATGCGAAAAACACCAAACTAAATTATGAATACGGAACGTCGCTCGTGGTTATCTTTTTATGAGTGTTGACGAATAATCCATGAGACCAACAGAAGAAGGATCTCAAAAGAAAGTCCCCATTATTTAAAAAGAGTTCGCAATGACCTCAATATCTGACTCAAAAGAATATATAATACAATCTCTGCAACATTTACTGCATATTCAAACTTCAAACCAAAACCGGCATTTGATTGGCTAATCTCTTGAGAATCCTCCTCCCCTCTCTCCCTGATAACAGCGAATGCATTTTTTTATGCATTAGCATCGTAAAAATACAATCCCTGGAGAAGAAAAAGATTTATAGACTTATTGAACGCGAAGGAAGAAGTTTTGATGGAATAGGGAAGCAGATGAAAGGATCTGGGACAGAAATGCTCTGCGTAAGCTCTGGCTTTCTTCATGTCGTCTGCATGCAGTCAAAAAGTTGAACTTAGGATCTCGGGGATAAGAAGGGGGAGGGGGGGGGGAGAACTCATTGGGTCGGCTATCCACGGTGACGTGTTCCTGGTTATCTACATTCCATCTTCCGTGGGGGGAATCCATTCATGCTATTAGCATGCAAAGGAGTTGACGACGGCGTACCTAAATTAGCACTGAGAAAGCACCTGCCTCGGAAACCGGCTCCCATCCGATGGATCGACACCTGAATCTCATCCGAAATTATGGTATCCTCGAGTAAGAAGGAATTTATAACAATATTTTGTTTTATGGTATTTATGGAATGAGGAACAGCTTTGTCTGATCCGCCATCGTCTTCCGCAAGACCTCGCCATCCTTTACTTCTACTTGAGTCTGAACGAAGTTCTTCACGGCAAAAATCATGCCATCTAGAGTGAGAATACCTCAGTCAGTCGAAATTCCTTGATCGGGATGACAGATTTAACTTGCAAATCTTGATCCTCGAGAGGCCGACCCTACGAGGTGCAATTCACCAAGCCATCCCGACGAGCTGTACCTCCGCGGTCTTGCGTGGTCGCCTACTGACGCATGGTTAGTAGATCCAGTTCTTGTAGGTCTGTGCGTCATCATTTGCCATTTCCATGAATCTCTCTCAATATTTTAAATAGATGATCCTCCTCCGAGGCACCGGCCTCGTACCTTACTTGTGAACAGTTCTTCTCAATAGAGCCTGAATATGATGCGACTGTAACCAATTCCAGGATCCGGATCCCGACCAGCGAAGGAGTATCATTGACCATTGACTCACAGTCTCTCTTGCGTATGGCGTTCAAAAAGCAATGGGCTCAGGGAAACATATATAAGATTACTGCTGAATGTTGAGGTTAGACAGTCAATTGATAACGTCTGGAGTCGCTAGGTGGATTGCTTAAGTCCTTCCAGGAAATGCTTAAATCGGACAATGATCGACGATGTGGCTCATGGTCTGTACTTCTCCCGCATTCGCAGTTAGTGAATCCTTGATTTCCCATTTATGTATTAAATGGCCGCATCTGCCGTGCGTTGTCCGAATGCGGTTAAGGGCGGTCCAGTGTCTCCGCTTTGGAGGGAGGCCTGGGAGCTCCACGGTCTCCTTCGATTAGGGTCTCGTTCGGCACGGCTGCTGCAGATCACAGTTCGCGCCATCGGGAGTCGGCGTCCATTCCGCTTGATGACAGGGCGGAGGCGTGGATCCAAAAGTGACTCACAGTGAGGGCTGGCCATCTATGCACGTGGCACCCTGCTGCTTTCATTCTTCCACACTCCGGTTCCTTCCCCGAGACGCACTTCCTCGAAGTTCGTCTGTCGCAGATCTGAAACCATGTCATTTGCAGCGCTCGGACTGATTCACCGATTTCTCACTTTCTTTCACTTTCACTCTTTTGAATCGAGTCTCGTCGTCTGAGGGAGAGTACGTCGATACATCTCTTTCATTATTTAAACTCCTCGAAAAATGTAAAAAATCACTGCTTTCATCGGAAAGAAGAGAATATGCGTAGCCTGTCATATAATAGACCAATCATCAATCTTCAACGAGCTGGTAGAGATACTCTCAATAGCACACGACATGCGCAGTAGAAGCTAACACGCACCCTTGAATCTCTGCCTGCCCGCCGCAATTTCTAGTTCGGCTAAGCAGCTCACATCACAGGCTGCGCATGCAGAATTCCTTCCCTATCCATGCGGCACTCTCGTATAAGGCTCCATGATGAGATTTCTGTTCCTACCTTACTCACCTCACCTCATCTCCATAGCCGGGCGGCGGGCATCCACCGTCGGACGCAGATGAAATCAGAATATCGATGGCGGGAATGCAGGAGTTTCAAAATATGGATTCAATGCTCATTGATTCGAGTATGACCAGGAACACACTATGCAGGGAAAAAGCGTGGAGGCATCTCGTGAAGTAAGTTCGCGCGTGTGAGAGTTCTTCTGTTGCTTTGAGTGCTTCCAATAGGGACATTTTGACGCGGTGCTGAGGTTCGCATCAATGCTTGAGAAGCGTAAGAAGTGTTCGAAGCGAACGTTTTAATAGCATTTCTCTCTTGTTACTTGGGTATCTTATACTTCGTCTTGTCATCTGGACACGGATCGGTCCGGAACTTGTCCGGAAAGCCTGACTGAATGGGGCTTTCCTTTCCGTGCCGGATTAGACCATGCGAGAAAATTCCAAACGGACATCGAACGACTCGATTGCACGCAAATACGCGGGTTATGGGGTTCGCAGGAAGGATCACGAGGATTAACCTGCGAGGATTCCAGTGGAGACTCGCCTGGAAATCCATCGAAAACCGATTTTTTGGGGTTTCGATGGCGCATTCCATGGTCTTCACGTTAGGAATCGTCTACATAATTACGGAATTCATAGAGAGGGTTTCTGTGCTGGATAATTAAAGGAGAAAGAACACCTAGCGAAGCCGAAGTCCAAATATTGTCCCGTCAGATTATGCCGGCAAATTACATTTACTTCAGAGAAACGTCGCTCATCGGGATATCAAAGGCGACAATCACACGTAGGTGTGACTTTTCTCAAAGGCCTCAGAAATAGATGGCAACAGGACCGAGAAATCTCTTGATGTTGCGCTGAACTATTCAAAACAATATTACTGTGATCAACTTCGGGTCGCTCGTCTGACTTTGAGCAAAGACGACACCGACTCAAGCTGGACGTTTTGCGGCACGCAACCGCACGACACACCCGACGTACTCAGAGGGCAGCCATGGCTGCCCTGTGACGCCCTGTGACACCCTGCCGACCGATGCCTGGTCGCGCGGTGTCACCTCATGGGTCCCGACGGACCACGAGGCCCAGTGGACCGAGTCCAGCCCCAGGAATGGGCTCGAGTCGAACGCTTACTCCATCCGGGTCGCGAACAGGTTGCTCGAAGGGGATCAAAGGGAGCGGATCGATCTAATAACCCAGGCCCAAGATCGGCGGTTGTCTATGGACATGACGAGAGAGCTCGTCTTTCAACATCTGGATCGATCGGAAGACCTGGTGGAGGCTAAGAAATCGGCCTTCAAACCCGGCTCTTCCCGTCTCTCTTCGTCGTGAATCAACTCAACTTCTCCATTCGATTCGGCACGCATTCCGCATCGTCTTGCGATGGGGGGCAGTGTGATCGCAGTTTCACTCAGCCAATGATTTTCCGGCACTGATGGCTTCGAAAAGAAATCTCTGCATAGATATGAGAGAAATTTTCAAGTGTTAGAGGAATATAGGCACCGAAAATTCCACCTCACCATGGTGAAGAGCTGCTTTCGACTTTTTTTTTACCCCCATTGCATAGTATTGTATTGTATCGAGCCCCCCGGGACTAATAAAGTCCCTGCATGTCATCTTCTCGTATTCCTTAAGGAAATCCGGTACACGGAAATGCAAAGTAGGCTCCGTTACTTCTCTGCAAGCAGAATGTCTTGCCTTGACCTGTCATAAATGGGACTCCCATAAAACAATACGGGAATAGGGAATTTCATTTCCCCCTCAGTTCACTAATCAAAATCCTTTCCGAGACGTTATTCGGCTTCTGAGTTGAGCCGAGTTTTACGCAAAATTTTGTCTTTCGAAGCCAACTTCGAAGTTCGACGTGCAAACCAGGTGAATGGCATCGTCCGGAAATCCAACACTTTCTTCTCACAGTGCTCAATCGAGGCCCGGAAGACACTCTAAAGCAACTTCATTTGCAGGGCCATCCATGAGAAGGGAGCTGTCGAAGGCTACCGACGAAATTCCGGATGCAAAGCAGACCCATATACCACCTGGTCTGCAAAACCATCGACAAATACCTGCTAGCGTGGCCATGAACGAGGAGCGAACGTCTATCGAATGGCGCGCGTGATGCTCAGCACGTCTCACACAGATTCATCTCCGGTGTTCTCAATTTTTTATCCCGTATATGATCATGGAGCTGGCTGAGGGGCAGACTCGCACGCAATATCTCAAGAATATAGTACAGAACTTTAGCACAGATCTGGTTCCAATCAGGGATGTCATCAAGCAGTTGGAATTTTTATCGCAGCTAGACACCTACACACACCCTTGCACAGTGGGAAAAGGCATTCTCTTTAGGGCTCATTTGCCCCCCCAATAGTCCTTTAGGCTGAAAAGCTGCCACTTTTCGGCCTCTTTTTAAATAACTTGCTATTGAATGCACTTTACCATTAAATTCACAAACTTGAACGAAATTATTTTGTATCAAGCCAAAGTGCCTGGGAACAAAAAACAGAAGTGACGTTCGCGTCGCACTGATACCTGCAGTCACTTTTTTCGGTCGTACCGGTCGTCCTTTTCAATTGGAGAAAACTAGCTCATCGCGAAGGAACCCATGTGCGTTTCCAGACTGGCTTCTCTCATACCTGCTCTATCGTCTAGCTCACTCAACGTTCTTTGGTTCTAACACATGCAGCATGCAGTCCTGAATCCGGTGCATCGGAACATCAAATGTGATTATTTCCTCCTCGTTATTAGATACAACATCGGTCGAGCAACTTTGGGTTCACCCAGTATGAAGAAAACAGCCGCATAGCACATTCTAATGACGTCACCAACGTACGTTACCCCGGAGATATCGGCAAGATTACCAAATGATCCTTAATTGGCGGATGCCTGATCGTTTAGCGCGACTCCGTTCTCTATCGTGACCCACTGCCTTATTTTCAAGGCGCAAAATGATGCAAAAGTACTCGTGAGGCTCCAATTAGCAAGCTGACTCCAGTTCACCGGCCTTGCCTGAGACAATATCACGCCCTGTACATGTCCGGGGAGAAAGGATCGATCACTCTCCTCGCCCCGTCCGGCCATGTCTAATTCCAGGCGAACAAGACTCGATGGAACTCTTACTGCAGCCCCTCCAGATGAAATGAAAGCTTTCGACGAAGATGCCTCTTGACGTATGTCTTTCAAAGCCGTCTTGGCAGCAAGACAATCCTCCCAAGACGAAAATCCTTTTGCCTTCCTATATTTCTATCGACAGTTACATGACGTTGATGGGTTACATCATGTTACTTAATATAACTGGACCTTTTTTTCACTCCATGTAACCTCTCTCTTCATGAATTAGAACATAAGTTCCTTCGTCACAGTCTCTTCTTTCTCTCGGCTTCCGCATCTAAGGTCCTTCAAGAGTCCAAAAACCCAGGGACCGCGAAGCTGAAAGCTGTGTGGGATTAGCTTTTTTTCCTTTCCCTGCCCCCCCCCCCCCCCCCCCCCCCCCACCCCCCCCCCCCCCCCCCNTTTCCCCCCCCCCCCCCCCCCCCCCCCGGCCCCTCCTACAATCATCATTTTCCTGGCCTTCAATGCGAAGGATGTCAGGCTCGCCTGGGAGCGAAGCAACCAATTAGGGACTGGAACATTCCGGGAAAGTGTTCCTCACCGAACGCTGATCCCATAAAGGGCCTAATCGATTCCCGGCCGGGAAGGTCGTCGACATCGCTCATGTCCCTCGAGATTCCCCTCCGCATTTTTCTCCCAGGAGAGAGACAGAAATCCCCCGTTGGATGAACCATCACGGCGTCATCCCGAGAGGAAAGTCGTCACAGAGAGCAGCATACTCGTTTCGTGGGCTTCGCTCGACTTTCTTTGGAACAATTAGGTTATCCGGTTACTGCTGGAACGAGCGCTTATTCTCCCTTTTCAATCGTCTGAGGTTCGGCTATAATACCAGTGCGCTGAATCTTCGGTTGAAGAGTGCATCTAAGGTCACTGAGAAGGAAGAAAAAATTTATATGAATAAAAAGCTTGAATTTTTTATGATCCATCCATTTTTTATGATGCGTCCAGTATGCCACAGGATAAGTTTCCGGATCGATATTCACTGTTCCCTTTCCACATTTACTCCACATTTCCCACACTTCCTAACGTTAAACCTATCATCGATAGGAGACACAATATATTAAAAGGATGCATGGTATTAATCTGGGGGGTTGTCCGGACGTTTAAGCAATTTTTAAATTATTTATTACGTTGCTCGTGAACAAAAAGACGTGAAGTGAGCACACCGATTTTTGTTTCGTCAGCCGCCTGAGGCCCTTGCCCATCGCCGCGATCACGTTTGCCCATATCGAGACCTTAAACGCGCGATATTCGTTTTAGCTTGCGAAACGAATCTGGCCAACTTCAGCTTCGCACGTTCGGTCCGAAGCGAAGCCAAGAGGTTAGAAATGAGTTGAGACCGTTTTGAATTTCCCGCCTATTACAGATCTTCAATCTGCGGCCCTCCAGAAATCATGGGCATCCTCGCCCATGATAATTTTTTTAGGATAATTTTTTTTATATGATCCCCTAAACTCTCACGTTTGATCTGCAGGAATTATTATTCGTCAGCATGTTAGCCTTTCTGCATGGCAAAGGTGAAACTAAACAAACTCTATCAGCTTCAAAGCTCTCGTGGCTTTCAGCTCACATCACATGTAAACGAGGAATATTTGTCCGATGCAAGGGAAACTTGATTCGCGTCGCACAGAGCCCAGACAGACACCCCGAAGAGAGGGGGGGAGGGGGGGGGGGGGCAAAAGGGCAGTCTCCGGGCTTCATGCCTGCCCCCCGCCCCACGCAGGCTTATATACTTCGACCAAGTTCGATCTTACAACTTATTCCCGAGATTCAGATAGAATCAAGTGACAGCCAAGGCTCGATTATATACATAAGTACATACACATAAATATCATAGGGCAGCGAAAACTTTTCGCGTCGATTTATTTTCGCGAAATCTTACATTTTGACTTATTCTAAAATTTCATGAATTTTTACTTTCGCGATATGGACCACCCCGTATACAAGGGAGAAACAAAATTTTGCATCGACTTGATTATGCGATCCATTGTGCTTCACGAAATTCGCGAAAATAAAGCGAGCGCGAAAGTTTGTCGCTGCACTGTAATACGGGATACGAGGATATGTCGGTTTAGTGTAGCGTGATGGGCGCGGACCCCACACCCCTATGCACGCGAGTGGTTTGTGTGTGCACAAATTTATTACAGGGACTGCCGATATGCCCAGGAGACCCTCTCGCTACCGTTCCCGTTCCATGGTTTGCAATGGCCACAATACGAGGCAGTGGTATCTCGCATTGATGCGAGTGTACGGTCTGCTATCGCTTTGAGCGACAGAGACAAATGTTCTTTAAAGGCAGCCTTCATAGACAGCCGTTGCTAAACGTTCTTCCGTTCATTGACGATAACAGTTGCGGAGTGATGCACGAACTGAGAACAATGCTTGGTATCGAACACCCTCAATGGACACCTGAGGTACATCATAGCAGCATTCACTCTGAGTTCTTGATTTCGGTCCAGACATTTTCACAGACGATTTCAGGGAAGAAGTATGGGGGTTATTCAGTGCCAAAACATAAAGTGAACTTACCGTTACATTCTTTTTCTTCCGGAGGGAGTTTTTTGTTCGCTTGAAGTCTTGATAGATGAGAGTCGAGGAGGTTTCTGAGACACGTCACAGTTCACTATATGGACAGGAGAGAGCTTTCTCCTGATCACACGTGGACTGAGGCCTCAGACCTCGCTGTGCCTAGGCCTGGAGATGGTGGAAGGGGATGCCGAATCATAATGTCGAAATTTCACGATCCTCATCGGTAAGCGATTTTCCATGACGGTGATCGACATTATTTCTACCTCGAAAAACGAATTTTTCGCAACGGATCATCTGTCGTGCATGAGAAAGAGCTGTGCTTCTTTTGGGATAGGCACGATGCGATCGAGAGGAATGCAATGAGTGCAACACTGCGTCCCGGCGGCGGGACCTCATTGCATTGCTTCGGTGGTCACCGAGCCAGACAGTCGGCCGAGCCAACTTTCACCTCTTACCTCGCTTCCAGAAATCAACCTGTTCCAAAACAAATAATCTCAGAGACTGCAGAGTTGAATGGTAAAAAAAAAATCGAATCCTTTAGTTCATTGGTTAGGCTATAATTATCATCAAAATAAAAATTTCTTGCTGGATTTGGCGTTTCAAAAATTATCGGAATCTATGGGAATTTTAGCGACGAAATTTGGCATTGACATTGCTCAAGGACCAGGTAAAGGCAAATAGGAAATTCCTTGGAGTTGGACAAGGCTCAAAGGAAAATCAACTCAAATGCCTAAATGAGAAAAGAGTCAGCTGAGCACGAAACACCATGTCATTTAACTTTTTGGAGGAAGGTGGAGAGGGGACAAGGGGGGGAGTGGGGGCAAGGGGAGAGAGGGGGCAAGGGGGGGGAGGGGAAGGCTTGAGCTGACAGAAGGGCTACTCAGCATCACTTCTGTGTATTGGCGAGTGAGAAAATGCGAGCAGAGAGGAGCACATCACTCAGAATTTCCACGAAAATGCAATTAGGAGAAAAGCTTTCCTTTCCGCGTCTTTTCTTCCAGCTTGTTCCAACTGGAGAGATAGGGTTTCAATTTCAATACGAGGAGATAAATCTGGCTCAATGCGTTTTCTACTCCGGATCCAGGAATGAACCTTTGATGGAATTGAAATTGCATGCAGCAGGCGTCAAAGAATAGAACATGTATTTTACAGCGACAACATAATGCTGTTTGTCTTTTCATGGGGGAATGTGGCTCTTCACAGAAAATTGCACTGCAAGTCAATGAGCAGTCAGAATGCAGAACTGACGGAAATGATGAGAAAAGCGGTTCTGGCGGAATATGCAATTAGGCACTGCCTGTTAGGCACTACCTAGCGCTACCGTCCTCTGTTGCATTCAGTTCCATTGCTTCGCACCTCCGTTCCATCCCTGAGGTAAATTGTAGGTTCCACCCACAATATATTCCTCTATAAGATGGATAAGGTCATCTCTCGCGACGTGCATCGCTTTGCTGACGTGCGTAGCCGATTCTTTCAAGTCCAACTCCGTGCCGGGCAAACGTACGTGGTTCTACTCCAAGGCAATGAATCGCTAACTAGCTAGCTAGAATAGATGAGGTTCAGCAATGCATCCTGAGAAAGGGTATTTGGAAAAAAATTAAGAAAGTGAAAATCACTCCGCCTGCGCTTCTCTCTTCACAGAGCAAGGGCCACCTCGGTCCGACGACACAGGCAAGATGGAGGAAGATCACGGAGAGCCTCTGAGCACGAGACAAACGGAAATCACAAGAGCGGAGGACGAGAGAGAAAAATACTGCACTAGAGTCCTTAGTACTTAGATGGTCCATACTTGCACCTTCTCGGCGATGACACACCAGTTGGAGTGATCGCGATACGAGGATATGATGTGCAGGTTCTGCACGTACTTCTGGATGAGAGAGTCCAGTTCCTCCTTCCGAAACAGGTGGTAGAAGCGACGAAACGCGGCGGGATCCCCGAGCTCAGTCGAGTCCTCGGAGGCCGTCGTCGCGGAACTGCTGCTTCTCTCTGCCATCGGCCTTCCCGCGGACGTCGGGGATTTTCGCCGGAGAGGTGGGAGGGGCTTCAGGTCGATGCTGCTGCTGCTCGACGTCGTGGCCGTCGTCTGCTTCCAACGTCGTCTCAGGCTGTCTCTGTCCCTCTCGTCCTCTGCGGAGTCCCGGCTGCTGCTGAAGATGTTGCTCGTCGTGCTCCAGTGCGAAGAGGAGCTGTCGGAGTCCCGCTTCCATTTTCGGCCGTACAAGCGAGGTCGAAATTGGTCCAAAGCTGATTTGAGAATATCCTCTGACAACTGTGTCGCCAGGCGTTCAACGTGCTCGAGAGAAGACCGTTCTTGAGCACGCCCTAAAGGGGCGAGTATAGGCGATTCCAAAGCTCAAACCATTCCAGCAATCCCACCCTTAAAACCAGGCAAGTACTGCCTGAAAAATTATAGACGATTCAAAATCATTTACCTGTCAAGGCTTGAACATCCTCCAAGAAAGGATTTGTGGGCTGCCACGTGGAAGGATCGGCAGGATCGTCCAATTCCAGATCTGGAGGCCAGTCTTCGTTCACGACGCTTATCACACTGGCTACTGAAGACGGGGAAGACGAATTCTCATCATCGGTGTCCTCTGAAAGATCGTCCGTCACCGGATTGAAGAGTTCTAGCTCCAAAATTCGAGGCACTGTCTTGTGTTGGGTCCTGACGCCCTGGGAGCCCGCTTTCCGGATGATCTCGATGCTTTCCCCCAGGGCCAGCGAGGAGATCTGGGTCTTGTCTTGGGGGATCGGGATGGAGAGGAGGGATTCGGGGGAAGGCTTGGGGCTGAAGGACGGGAAGGCCGAGAGGTTAAGCGGGGACGGGGGAGGATGGGTCTCGTGGAACTTGGAGATGCGGGCCTGGATGCGGGCGCTGAGAGCGGCTGCGTCTTGCTTCAGCTTGTCGAGCTCTCGTTGCTTTTGGGCACGGCGGGTGAGTCCGAGGGAGGGGGAGGGAAGGGTACCTGCGTCGGGGATCGGTTCCGAGGGGTCCGATTGAGGTGTCACTATGCCAGGTTGAAACACTTGAGTTCCTATCTTGGGGCTTGGGTTCCGTGACTGGAAAAACTTTAACGACTGAGACCTGGAGCTCTGTTGGCCGTTAGGGGATCTGGGACTGATCGGAGAGCGGGGAGACGCGGGGGCGGCTTCCGATTCCGAACTCATGGAACGGTGAAGACTTCCTCCTTTTTCCGGCTTCGGGACGTAGATGACAGACACGAAGCTGTCCTCGGAATCCATGCTGGCATCGCTTTGGAAACTATTGTCTTTGGAACTGGAATCCGAGTTCTCCTCTCGGGACATCTTCCGTTCGCGGACGATGATGCGATGGTCCTCGACCAGGATGGTCTCCAGGCTCGTCCTGCCAGGCCCCGCCTTCGATTCCGGTTCTTGATGGCCTCTCTGCCATAGACTGCGACGACGGGCCTCCGCTGGGCCCGGCACGGTCCTGGGGAATTGACCGGACTCGCTCCGCCAGCTCTGGAATATCTTGGCGAATCCGTTCCTCAGCGTTTCTTGCATGGACTCCACTTTGGTCTGCGGCGCTGTCGTTGTCGTTGTCGTTCCCGTTCCCGTCGAGGCCCGTCGTTGGAATTGTTCCCCGACCGACAACGACGCGGGCTTCGCGCTCGTCTCTGCGAGAAGGTTCTCGTTCAAGGAAGTCTGTTTGGGAAGAGCTCGCTGGGGGAGCTTCTGGGTGCCCTTGGAAAGGAGCTCCTCGTTCAGGGATGCCTGCTTGAAGATCACGATTCGCGTGCTGCTCAGCGGGAAGGGGCGGGCCTTGAACCGGCCGAAATCCTCACTGATCACCGTTTCGCCTTCCTCTTCCAGGATGGCGAAGGGTCGGTCCGGTTTCTCCGGCGGGTCCATCACCGGGATGTCTTCGTAGATGGACTGCTTCTGCTTTAATAAGGGCTTTCGTCCCATTTTTGGGATCTGGATCGGAGGTTGAGGGGCTTCGAAGTCCTCGTGGTAGAGGGACAGTCGCTCCTCGCTCGTCTCGCTGTAGACAGCACTGTCCCGTGCCTCTTCGCTTCCGTCCGAGGCTCGCAGCTTGCATTTGCCGGAGGAATCCACGGAGAGGGTGGAGAAGGAGACGGTCTTGGTACTGCGGCGGGTGTCGGATCCGCCGAACTCGGAGAAGCTGGACCTGGACCTGGACCTGCTCGTGTCGCTGGAAACACCGGAGTCGGAGACGACGGAGCCGGGTCTTCCCTTCGGTCTCAGGGGAAAGGGCAAGAGGTGGGTGAGGAGTTCGGCGAAACCCTTCGTATCCCCGCCGTGCCCCAGCTGGGCCCCACTGGGCGACAGAAGGTCCGGGTCCTCGGGGACAGAATAGTCGATCATTCGAAGTTCGATCGGTAGGTCGGCCTCGTCCGCCTCGTCGTCTGCGTCCGTGGAGTCGGACGGGAGGCGGGAGAGATGCAGCGAGCTCTTCCGTCCTCCTTGAGAGCGTCGGCCTCCGGCGAGTTTCTGCGGCAGGTGGAGGAAAAGAGGATATCATAGCGTGGGCTTCAAAATCTATTTTCGGATGCGTGATCAATCTCAATATTCGGGGAAGGAGGGAAGTTGATGTCAGCTTGGAATGGATGGGTGGAGACAGGTATCGAAGGATTCCCCTCTCTTGGGACCAAAGAGACATTCCCATTCGTTCCATCATGCATTTACCCAGTCATTCCGTCATTCGTCCGTTCATTTATTCATAACTTCCACCATTCTTCATTCAACTGAGCCGATATAAATCAAGTTATCCTCCGAGAATCGTGCATCGAGACCTTCCAGATTCTCCAATAACTTCTTCCCTCTCCTCCCGATAAAAAAAAAAAGGTCACCAACCGCAAGAAAAATACCTGGAGCGCGCGACGAACGAATCCGTAGCACGTGTCCGAGGGGCTGGCCAGCTCGGTGGACCCGCGGACGTCCAGACTCCGACTCCTTCCCCGCCCCGCTCCGATCCTGATCGAAAGGCCAATCGTCAATTTATTTTATTATTATTTTATCATTATTTTTTATTTATATTTATTTTATTTATTTTATTTATTTTATTTATTTTATTTATTTTATTTATTTTATTTATTTTATTTATTTTATTTATTTACCTGGCGAAAACATCCTCAACTTGGGACTTCCTTTCATTCTTGCTCCTGTCTTTGAATATCATGTACGGCTTCATGGGGAATTGCCAGGATGTTTGTCAGAGCGAATCTGTTTCCTCCTCCGATCACCAGGACGTCTTGAGACTCGAACTGCGACGAAAACAAGAGAAATCGGGATGGAATTTTAAAGATCCATCCGTGCCGATTCGAAGAGAGGACATCTGGCGAAGACAGGGAGAAGGGATCTCCACCTAGACATGTGATTGATGACACAAGAGGGTCTCTATATCTCGTCTAATATAGCTGAGCTCTGGCCAAGGGCCAGCCAGCACATGAAAACTCTTTCTCCTTATATTAGAGAGATAGGAAGAGAGAGAGACAGAGAGAGAGAGACAGAGAGAGACAGAGACAGAGAGATAGGGAGAGATATGGAATGCGGCTCCATGCCAAATCGGATCTCGGAAAGACTGATGGAACAGAGAGCAGACGACCCCCCTCCCCTCCCCCCCCCTCCATCCTCCATTTCCCCCTCCAGTACCTTTCGATGCTTCTGCTCCACGGCCCAGACGGTGATGAGCAGCCGTCCCCCGATGCGGAGCACCCGGGTCAGCTCCCTGAGGGCCTGGATCCTCCGCTTGGTGGTGGCCAGGTGGTGGATGACGGCCACGCTGAGGGCGGCGTCGAACGCCTCGTCTCGGAAGGGAAGACTCACGGTGTCGCAGACCGTCACCTCGGGGGAACGAATTTCGCGTTCACGTTTCCAATAATTATTTTTTGGGGGTTGAAAAAAATGTTCTCGAGCACGATGGGAAGCGGCTGCACCCGATTAATCGCTTCCAGGAAGTTTTCCGAAGACGTTGGCAGTGACGCGATGGGGACTTTTCCCCTTTGGGAGGAATAGCATGCCATGGCGGGCGAGAGAGGAAAATTTTTCACACTCCGTCGAAGAGCATGATGAGTATCTCAGAACGCCCCGATATTTCCGATGGAAGTGGAATCGGCATGCCGCATGCATGAGCGAATCGGGGCTTTCTGTCTTCATGCCCCCGCCGGATTATCACGGGCGCAATCGCGATGAGGAATCCCCTTGCGTCTGCACGAGCCACTTGTCGAGTCGAGGAGGGGGGGGGGGGAAGAAAGAGAACCTGGCGCCCTCTCGCGGTGCCGAGCTCAGGCTTCTCGGAGGAATCGCGTGGCGCATTACTCGATGCTCAATCACTTTGCGGAAATTTCCACCTGACGCCCTCGTAATGGCTCGACAATTAGCGCCTCCCACGTAACACTTTCGTGACGGGAATAGGATATTCGCTGTAATTTTTTCTCCTCTCTCTCTCTCTCGCAATCCATATTTTCGCGTCGAGAAGTTAAAAACCAGGGAGCAGCCGTTCACTTAAATCAGCCCGGAAATTGAGATAGGTAAAATTACCTCGTGACCTTTTTCCCTGGCGATGGCACAGAGCGCATGACACCGGTCCGACCCCACCTTGAAGACTCGGGGACTGATCCCAAGATACTTCCCATCGCCACAACCTAAACGAAAAAAAAGGAGAGAGAAAGAGAGACCCGTAAAGACACGCTGTGCAACGATCGACGTCAAACGGGGTTAATCAACCCAGCCTTAGCCCGCGCGCGTCACTCCCAGCATGCGGCCGAACGCGGACTGCATATCCGCGTGATCCGGGTGCATGCATCCCCCCCCCCCCTCCCCCTCCTCCAAGCGAACTGGGTCGGGAAGGATGACATTTCCGGATCCGGAAAGGAGAGCAGTTCCACCTACACCTAATAGTCTCCTGTCATCTTCCTCGTTATCGTTTGACATTTTCCCTTCCTCCTCGAAGCGCGTGGGTGTCGGATTTTCTCCTGTAATACCCAGCGTCTTCCTTTATTCGTCGTCGCATTAATGCTGCGGGGGCCCGTATAAAGGCTTTTCCAGGAATCAGGGGACTGCAAAGGATGAGTTCGTTGGGAAAGACGACCTGTGGTGGGAGTTGGCACTTTCAATCCACACAAGAAGTACAGGGCCGAGGGTCGCTGGTTAAAAATATTAAAAGGCAGAGAATTCATATTATTGGAGAAAATGCATTATTTCATTTTTTTTTTTTTACTGCAGACAATGATTATGTAATAATTATTTTAAATACAGTCCTCCTTTCCGAAAATGTAAGAGACCACCTTACGAGACTAAGGGAGGATTTTTGAACAGAGCACTATCCGATAATGCATATTTACCGGATTTATAATGCATTTTCTCCGAAATAAAGCTGCATTATCGGATAATGCTCTGTTCAAAAATCCACCCTAACAGTTTCGCCTTCTCAAAATGTATCGACCTGATTGCCGTGAAAATTGGTACGCAGACAAAAATTAGGGAAAACACAGGTTATGTTCGTCTTCGTGAAATTCATTCGAGAAATTATTTGTAAACCGCGAACGTTACATCTTGCTCAAGTAGTTCACAGCGGGACTCAGCAATCGCGGTTCCGAAACTCGACCCAATGCGCATGCGCAGCCCTCATCCAGTGTCTGGGTTCCATACGACCGACCAGAACTCCCGCTCCGACCTCCACAGTGAGCTGACCCGCTGCAGGCGAGCGGAGAGAGTGAGAGAGAGGCTGCACGCGGGAAGGCAGAGAAATTCCAAGTCGAACCAGCGCAATGCCAGACCTGGGAATCGTCATGCCACTCCCAACCTGAAGCGATCTGTCGTGCCCTCTTCCTGCTCCTGACAGCCATTGAAAGGGAGCCCACAATTGGATTGAGCTTCCCCTGCTTCTTGTTAAAGAGTATATTCGGAACGAAATCAAGACTATTCGATCGTTGGGGAGGCGTTTTCAGCACGAATGAAGATTTGGAGTGAAATTTGGAGTTAAATTGAATTTAATGGGAGTCTTTAATGGGAAAAAAAAAGGATTAATGAAGTCATTTCGTAAACTTAAGATTCGTTGAAAGTGTGAAAGGGGAACGGAAGGAGTGATAGACTGACCTGCATCGCAGACGAAAGAGCCGGGTTCGAGGTCCAACAGGAACTGCTTGACTTTGGGCCAGGCCTTGTAATAGTCGGCATCATCGGCGAAATGCGAGGCCATGTGCTGGTATGGATCGTGGACGTAGCTCTTCTCCAGGGCCAGGCTGCGGCTCTCTCTCTCTCGCTCTTCCATCCTCTCCGACGGCGACGAGGACATGGCCATGGAAGCTGCCGTCCCGGCATCTCAGCTCATCTCGTCTCGCACGGTGTAAGCACACAGCGCACACAGGCGATGCCGTTCGCGGAGCGGGGACTCGTGAATGAGAGGAAGAGAGAGGAGCAGCCACATTCAGCTCTTTCATTGATTGCCAACGTAGTAATGACGTCGTGGCTTGCGTCACCGTTCTCGTCCTGCGCCCTGCCGCGCCGCAGCCCAGCTGGCCGATCCATCCCCTCTCTTCCCTCCTGAATGGACAGATTCTTCCTGGCTTCTTCCTCGAGATCAGGAGACTCGGTAATTGCGATGAGGATTGCGATGCAGAGAAGCCCTCTCGATTCAACGCGCTCTCTCATTCTCAATAGCGAACTTCATATCGAAAGGCGGGATTTCTCTTCTCTCCCTGGCGAAAACATCCTCAACTTGGGACTTCCTTTCATTCTTGCTCCTGTCTTTGAATATCATGTACGGCTTCATGGGGAATTGCCAGGATGTTTGTCAGAGCGAATCTGTTTCCTCCTCCGATCACAAATAACAGTTCATTGCCCCCTTCCCTCTCCCCTCCCCCTCCCCCCTCCCCGTTCTTCCTGTCATTGATGCTTTGCTCATTTAAGCTGCAATAGCATGAGACTGAAGATCTCAGCATAAGAAAAAAATCAGCGAACCTAATTATAAACACTTCAGCAAATCATTATAGTGCAAATACTCAAACTTTTTGGATCCACAAACCCTTTTCATAGAAGCCAATAGCCTGCGGTCCCCAAGTTTCAGGTTCAAATAAATTGAGGGAAATCTGGTACATGATCTACATTGAAATTAAAATTGCGATCTGGGATTTTCCAGCTTTGCACCGAAATTTCCGACGAAACCACAGAAGGAAGATTTTCAAAGTAATGCTGACAAAATTCAGGTCGCATGTTTATTACAGCCCATATGACTATGATATGATAGGGTCCAGCTCACAGAAAAGTGGGGAAATGAGAGTAATTCATATTTATTGGCTTTTTTTTTAGCGCGAAGAAACAGTCACGCAACAGGGAAAATTATTATTTAATGTGATGGATGCTCCACCAAAGACTTTTCATGACTCCCAGAATACGATTGAACTTCGGAATTTAGCTTTTTTTTATTTCCGTGTCTGGCCGCTATAATACTTTCAGGATTTTGTCTATGCATGAACGTCTGCGGAACGAAGTTCCGTTAGTCATAAAAAGCAGAAAAGGCAAAATTCATGAGTGTACTCGACTTCCAAACCTGCAAAATTCCAAGTTAGCATCACGCTGAGGCTCTCCGGCATTAGGAGCTCTACTTTAGCTTGATTTTAAATTAAGACTTCATCAACAAGTCCTTAATGATCTGCTTGCACCAGGCTATTCGTCTGAGGAAATCTCTTCCAATTATTGGGGAGGAAAAATCATTTCAAAATATTTTTCTCATCAGAAGTGTACATAAAAGTAGAGCCATAAAAGTTTTTAAGTATCCCTCGAGGCTCCTCAAAACCTTTTTTTTTCCTGAGGAGGAAAGAGGAAAAAGGAAAGAGAAAAGAGGAAAGAGAAATCACGGACCGTAACAGCAAACGCAAATTTTTAAGTGACGTCATCTTATGACGTCATAAGTGCCCAAGAACTGACCTCTCGGCCAGACAGAGGAAGATAAATCCTTAAAATAAACCCTTTCAGTCCTGAATGTTAAAATATGAACGATGCAAAAACGAATTGTCCCTCAAAGCTCCATGATGAAACGTCGTTAGTCACAGAAATATCTGAGAAATGTGTGAGAGAAAAAAATTGAGATTCCTGAGTCCCGCCAGGACTGAAAGGGTTAAGAATAATTTTGTCAGAGAGAGAAAACAAACAAAAAAAAGAATGGCGCCTTGAAAATTTGCAGGTCTGGCCTGCAAGTTGAATCGCATTCCGATTTAAGTACGTACGTTTAAGTACCAAGATCGACTGTCGAGGTGAGGGTGACCTTCACCTGAGATTTCGCTCACTTGGATCACCTGGAATGGTTGAATTTTCAAAGAAAAATGCCGGAGCTTCCGAAATCCAAGTTCGTTGGCTCTCGAGCAAAACGATTCGAGCCGGGGTGCAACGTGCAAGCAACGAGAGGCCGAGCGCGTCGCCACGTTTCAAGGTTTCCGTTTATTCCGTCTGCATGAGAGATAAGTGACAGGTGGAACGATGGGGACGTGTAATGGTGAGAGGGATTAGAGGTGGAGTAGTAAATGCTTTTTCGCAATCCTGCACGATTGGTGGAATCGCAGCTGTCATCCGAGGACTATTTTTACCATCTCGGTCTTCTTTTTTTCTTTCGTGACCATCGCTTCACGTGATGCTCACTCTTAAGTTTCATGTGATGCTGGCGTGCTGTTTGGGATGATTCGATTTCCTCAAAAGGCTTTCCGTCACATCGTACTTAACTGAGTCGATCCCATGGAATGACCACGACTCAATGTGATGAAATTAAGTGGAACCGTGCATGTCACGTGACCGACGGACTGACGAAAGGCAGAGATCCAGATGGGGCTCACGCGTGAGAAACCCCAGCTGCAACGACGGTTCTCTGGGTTATCTCTGAATATTTTACAGCCTTTCCCCCTTTCCTATGCATACCCTATGGCCTTTTGCATGGCCTCGACTCGTAATTTCTCTCCTCCTCGCTCCCTTTTCGATGGCCTGATTGCCGTCTGCCTCGGTGACAGCATGCCATTTCTTCACAACCGACAGTCACTTCTTATCTGATTCTAGACATTGTTGAGTGAGTTCAATCGGGAAAAATATTAATTCCATGCTTCCTTGCAAAAGAACTTCACGAATCGGAAAAATCCTCCAACCCGAGAATCAGCTCCAACGTTCCTTCGTAGAATTTCGAGGGAGGAAGTGGGGTTTAACTCGAAGTGAAAATCGTAGACATCATACGACGACGAGAATCCGCTTCATCGAAAACGTATCCCAGATTGTCATAGGCCCGGTCGTCGTCCCCTGCAGCAGGAAACTCGCTTTCCCTCCTCGTGGACATGAACCATCCTTCCAAATATTCTCCCTCTTCCTCGAGGGACGGGGAGGGAAGTATGACGGCGCAGCAATAAGAAAGCAGGAAGCAGATGAGCGTGAAGAGCCAGAGGGTCCAGCTGGTCCCGATGGACAGCCTCAACGGGAAGAGGACGTGCAAGGCGATGAAGCTGAAGAGGGCGTTGGACATCCCGATGATCCAGTGAAACTGACCCCGTTCGGTCTGAGGCAGTATCGCCTCCATCCGGTTGAGCATGCTCGTGGACACCCCGATGGAATATCCCATTGCGAAGGAGGAGAAGCTGAAGAGCGGCAGGAGGCCGATGTTCTCCTCCGCGCCCTTTGGGAAAGACGAAGGACACTCCTTCACGTGGAAGGAGAAGGCGAAGACGAACTCCGCCACGCCCATGACGATCCCGGACCAGCAGGTGAGAATCTTCCGCTCGCCCTCGCGGACGAGGGCCACCGAGACGATGTGGAAGAAGAGGGCGACCGCCGCGGACGCGATCGCACCGTTCGCAGGGTTCACGTTGCCGCCCGCCGACTCGAAGATCTCCATGCAGTGCGTCATCAACGGAAGGAATCCCGTGAAGAGGCGGAGTCCCATGAGGAAGAAGATCTTGGACACTGGACCCACCATCTCCCGGGTGAACCATTTCCGCACTTGCAGATCGAACGTACTGTTGTCTCGCGTCTTCAGCCGCACCTGTGCGTCACAACCAGATTTTCGTCACGAAATCTAAAACCGTAGGTCTAGGGTTACCGATGGATACCGTTACGTCAGCATAACGTGAGGGGAATGCGTAAGGCTGCAAGACTCACTAATTCCCCCCCACCATACCTGTACTCTCAGAAACATTTAGGCTTGGGCTGATTTCAAAACGGTAGTTCGGTCGCTGTTCCCGGTTCTAGTTTCAGTTCAGACATTGGTTGTACTGCACTCCCACCGGGCTTCCGTCAACTTCAATCACAAAAATTCCAACTAGGACAGCAACTGAATTAAAATTGGAACTGAACTGCAACTGAACAGAAACTGGACTGCAGTTTTGAAATCAGCTTTGGTCTAAATCTCTTTTTCAGCCAAACTGCAGCAAATTACTCGACTAAGACTTCGACTGTACTCACCTGCAGAAGCAATTTGAAGCAGTCGAGTGTTTGCGCGCTAAAACACCATGGAGTTGTAAACTATCCGCAGCTAGTTCATACAGCAAGATTTGTCAGGAATTGGCATTCGCAATTTTTAATTCTTGCCGTCTAAGCATATTCAACGTGGAGAACCTTTCCGGCGCCTCAATTTGGAATTTGCATCGCTTGCGATGCCCAAATCTACGCCTTCCGCAATTTTTCGATGACACAGTCCAAGGGCCTACTCTGATAATGACAGCATATCGACATCCTTGGCGATGGTCGATAACTTTCATCATTCATAAAATCTGACACGAAAAGATTGCCAGTACAATGAATGATGATTCGTGAATTTTCGTGAAGAGACGTGAGTAACGAGAATGAAAATGCGAGAGAGTACAAGTCTCCTGGCACGACTGAGAAATTCGACTGTCACGTTTCACTTTCTTACGTCCATATTTCTCTTAGAAAATCTATACTTGCACACAAAGGGGAAAATTGTTTTTGGAAAGCCCATCAAACCTCCCAAAAAAGCAAATTTTTTTCCTCGAACGAAGTGAACCCTTCGTTCTCCATCGGTATTCCCCGAGGGTCGGCCGCACCGCCAAGCCGAGCAAAACAGTGCTTTTTATATCCGTTCTATTCAATATTATCGAGCAAGCACTAATAGGAAGAACTCGCAAAGCGTTTTCTTCATTCTTTCTTCGTCACCTGTTGTTTCACGCAACCTATTTTGCTCCTGCCTGATACAGGTGTTTAGTTGCATCGCAATTTCTTCGGTGGTGTTTTGAGCAGATTCATATCCTCCTGCGTACTGCCCCCACCTCATCCCCTCCCCCCCCCTCATCCCCCCCTCATTCCTCCCCCTCATTCCTCCCCTCCCCCCTTTTTGCGCGACAGCTTCGCTTCCACCGGTTTTCCATCATGGTCGCAACCGCACCTAATGCAAGTTTGGTGCTGGACTGAGCTTCTGCGCTCATCGTTGCTGGCTGTTCAGTAAAAAAAAAAAGGAAACGAGCTGGAGCGCTGGAAGAAGGAGGGAGGAGGGAGGACTCGGAAAAAAAACACAGGTACGAGCAAGGAAGAAGAGCAGTTTCGTTCAGAAGAATTCAACTACTAAATTTCCCCAGTTTACAACGGCGATGTAATCCCAGACAGAGGTCCGGCCGTTTCAACTTTTTTCGTGCTTTTTTTGTGGTGGACCTCACCCTTCTCTCCTTCATATCTTCGTCTACAACAGGAGATGGCTAAAACTGAGGGTACTGGATGAAGCCCCACTTCCCCAGCTTCCTCCACATATGCATGGAATAGGGGTTGTAGTGATGCCGGAATGAGTTGATCTATACACCCCCCCCCCCGTAACCGGTCTAATTGACTCAGAAACCGGGTGATGAGGCATCGATCAGGTAATAAGCAGAAATGGCATTTGCGTGAGTGCTGCGTAAGTGTTGCATCGACATGACGTGACAACAAATGTCAAAAGTTATGACATTCGGTGTGGAAGCGGGGGTGGCGAACGAGAGCATCGTGACTCATAAGTGACTCAAACGCTCCCGCACTCCTCGCCCAGCGACTTTCACTCGGACGCCACGACATCCAATGGAGGTTCTTCCATCTGATACGGAGGCTGTTTCTTCTCTATCTCGTTCTGGCTGTTTCTCCTCTATCTCGTTCCGGCTGTTTCTCTATTCGTCTGACTGGAGTTTTGCTCCGCCATTTCCCTCTCTGCGGATCGCCCAGTGCGTGGACGAGCGCCGTGCACGTGGGAGCATTGTCAGCCAGCCTCTCATTGTGCATCTGTTTTCGTTTCATACACTATTTGTTACCGTTATTCCTTTCCGTGCACCTCGTTATCGATCGCACCGGCACTGTTAATAACTTTGAGGCAGCAGTAATGGCGCAACACCTACACAATGACTCGTCTGAACGCCCACACAGGAGCACGAGCGATCTAATGGAGCCGGAGAAATACCCCGTTCCCAGCGGAATCGTTAAAAGGAGTCCGACCTAAGGTTAGCAAAAGAGGAGGATTAATTATTAAAATAAACTGATTAAAATAGGACTTCATCGATATTTCAGAGGAAGAAGTCGACATTCCCCCGCGTCCTCATGAAACAATTAGGACAAGTCCTGGGAATAACAAAGGCGTGGTCGAAGTATTTATAGAAACCTTTTTACTTCCGTTTCCACGAGAGCATCCAACTGCGTCATGCAATAAAGGAAGGCCTCGATGAACCCGTCGAGTGGGCGAATGCGGTGTCACATTAGACAAATGCAACTCGGAGCACCCAGGCATTAAGGTCACCCACGCGTTTCCGGAGGATATCCTCATTACAAGGGAGTATAAATAGGATTGGAAATATGAAGCTGGGAAGGCAACCCGTCCCGGGAAAGGCAAGCTGTCCCGGGGAAGAGGCAAGCTGTCCCGGGAAAGGCAAGCTGTCCCAGAGAAGAGGCAAGCTGTCCCGGGGAAGGCAAGCTGTCCCGGCGGGAATCCGGGTTCTCAATCTGCGTCGTCATTCGGAATCGAAGTTCTTAATGGTCTTACTGATCTTTGGTGCCTGGAGTCTTCTGATGGGAGCGATCCGGAGAATTCCAGGCCGCTCGGTCTCACGAGCGTTCCGGGGAGAGGACCGTTGAAAGCCTTTCAATCGATGACATCTTGGAATTTGCGAGGGGGGAACTCGCTCGTGCGAGACTCTCGGCACGGTTTAAGTTCGAGTCTTTTGAATTTCCTGCGATTTTTGCGATTGGTGGGTGGTTATTATGGAAAAGGGGGAAAAGGGGGAGGGGGGGGGGGGGGGGGG
>CAJPEV010001509.1:0-64251 GCA_905338385.1 Darwinula stevensoni
GCGGAAAGAAGTGCGAGGCAGACAGACGCGTCCCCACGAGTCAGACGAGGGCTCCCATTATTTTCGGTCGCCGACGGACGAAGGCGAGAAAACGCTCCCAGCCGACAAAACCCCACCGGGATCGAGCGGACTCGACAAGGAAATCGGGAGAATTCCCAATTGCCCAACGCGATGCGAGCAAGGCCGACAAGCGAGAGCCATTTGAGCGGAAAACGAGATCCATGTCCTCCTCGTGCTTGTCGAGGGGGGCGGGGGGGGCAGGGGGGGGGGCAGTGGGGGCAGGGGGGGCAGTGGGGGCAGTGGGGGCAGGGGGGGGGGGGACTGCTGGTGACTAAACCTATTGGGTTCGTCGTTAATATTTTCTTTGCTAGAGATTTTTTTTCAGTGGATGTGTCACGAAGGTTCGAAAAACTGTTTGCTCGTGAAATCACGGGAGATGCGGAGGACTTAACATTTTTTTTTTAAGTCGGCATTTTCACGAAATGAAAATTCAAAGTTTTATTTGAGAAATTCGCATTTCTTTGCGTCTCGCTGAGGCGAGGCGAGAGTCGACGGAAGTCGCCCTGCCGAGAGTGCGAAAACTTGGTTTTCCGCAAAAAAATTTTAAGACTTTCCCACTGCAAATATTTAATTCTACACTGCACGGTGTGCCATTACAATGGAAAAACCAAAACAAAAGGATAATTTGTGATTTATTTTTCTCATCGACCACATGGAAAAATATGATCGTGAAAAATGTTTTTGGTACATAAAAAAAAATAATGCATTGTGGGGTTAACTCGCATAAGGATTAGCAACGGATGATCCCTCTGGTTCTCCACATCACAAATATTATTTATGAATTCGCTTAAAAAGAAAAAAAAAAAAACAAATCACTCGAGACACGAAAGTAGTCGAAATTTTAGACTGCGATTTTGAGTTGAGAAAAACGAAACCGCTCTTTAACGAAAGGAGGCCCACCGCTGGATGGAGGCCCACATCTTCGCATTCTCCCTTTCTTGACGAATTGCCAAAAAAAAAAGGTACAAAAATTTTGTCACATTTTTTTTTTGATCCAAAGATGAAACATGACCAGAAACTTATTTCATATTGCTTCATATCTAAGTAACTATTGAGCGTTTGCGCAGTAACAGAGAACGAAAAAAAAATAAGAATCGAATCACGGATTCTTCATTCCAAGCAATTCTTTAAGCCAGAATCCTTTTCATTTCTTCATTTATTCATTGCCTCATTTATTTGCTTGGAGTCAGAAGGTTCCATTCGTCAAGTTTTCTTTATTATACCATGCTCAATGCAATATGTTGTAAATATATTGAATATATTTACAACATATTGAATTGCGACGTCATGGGGTTCCATGAGTTTATCATCCGTCGACTCAAATAAAATTAATTAATCCCCTGGGGGGATTAATTAACAGTTTTATGGCCCAAAAAATAATTTCCGGAAATTATTGGATATTCGCGTGCCGGAATTTCGCTTTAAAAAAAAATTCATACGTTACAGACGAATTAAAAAAAAAAGTGAGGGAAAAAATCTAAGGCAGAATCTCGGAACTCGAAAGGAAAAAACTTAGGGGAAAAAAAATTGGCGGTGTAACAGAGCTGTGCAATTTTCGATTTTTTTTTCGCAATTCACAGACAAAACCTCTCAAAACCAGGCGATCAGGTTAACTTTGATTGTTATTGCGTGATGGCAACTGTAATGGAGAAAGTTCCACGTAGCGAGGAGCATTAGTATTGCTCTCGGTGATGTGGCTGCGGATTGCGATATTACTTTTCGGCTTCACGTTGCCATGATTACTCTTGGATGCATGCATGGCTGGATTACGGATGGATTACGGATGGATTACAGATGGAATCCGAAACGTGGAATTACCATGAGCCATTCCGCGAATTGTTGGGCCTGCACGGGACGGGCTCGATCGAAGGGAAAATGGAACGGTTTCAGAGCGACCTTTCCCAGCCGTTAGAACCGCGGAAGGGAGAGGGCATCATGTGGTATGCATCATGTGGCATGCATCATGTGGCTTGATGGCATGTTGCTCAATGGCATGTTGGCAACACTTCGTGATTCCCCCTGACGCACCCGTTGTCCCCGGCCTTTTATTCCCGGAAAACTAAGACCAGCGAATAAGAAACGCTCCAGGTATTGACTTAGTCACGAGCAAAAAAGCACCCATGTCCCTTTCGCTGGACGTTAACTCTATTAAATAGCAACGTAACCGATCGGTTACCGCACAGTATCGAGCAATATCTGCATCACGAAGCATTTTCGTCGCGTTATCGATACCGACCCACGGGATTGGCGATATCGGTTCCCTTAAAACTCGTTACGAGACGGGGCTCAAGCCCTTCGACTTCGTTGGTTGCAATTCGAACAGGGAAAATGAATTAGATGTTTACTGAAGGCCAGACTATGATGACTTTCAAGAGCTTAATGGTTCGTAATGGTTGCATTCCATTACCGGGATATGAGGTTAGTTTAACCGTGTGGGTTAACTTTATCCTAGTCTCTTGGAAAGTTACTGTCAAATATTAATATCAATTCATTTATTAGAATGATATTACGGCAGTGCATTTCTGGTTGGTGATTGGTCAAATGTATGCTAGCAAAAGTTTTAGCCCGAGTTGATATCTTCCCCTGATTGACTGTGGGAAATAACTTTCACCTCTTGCTCTTAATGACATAAGCTTTTCACTTTTAGCAGTAATTTTACTTATGAATGGCCCACTAATTCCCTCCCCTTAGATATTATGGGCATCATCATTGTCACCTTGAGTTTGATATTTTTTTAAATCACAGATGATATTTTTTCCTTGCTTCCATCTATGAGATATAATCACCTTCAAGAGGAAAATGATATCAGCCAGCAGTAACTTTTTATAACTTCATAACTTTTCAGCTGTAACATCAAAGATGTCACTCTGTATAAGCGTGTGGGCCTGGAGACAGCGACCATAATATATGAGGGGGAGGAGTTACTTCCTCCCCTCCACCTCCGAGAGACTTCCCCCTAACCTGGACTGGGGAATTGAGATCTTCGGCCTTCAATAGAATGAGGTCTCTCTGACTTGCTAGTTTAGTGTGTATAGAGGTGTGGATGTATCATAGTCCGCCCTTCTCTCTTGCCACCAGGGCGGACCCTTTTTCTGATCAGTGGTCTCGTATAATTTTTGCTCCTGTTGTTGAGTCTTCTGGTATTTTTTTTACAGATCCCATCGGCACTATAACAATAGGAGTCAGATTACAGCTAGCATCACACACATACATCAGGAAAGCTTACATGCACCTTAGTAACCAGAAGGCTGAAAAATGAGTTGGCAAGAAGCAAGAAGAGCTGCTACAGATTTAAAAGTTATCGAGAGGAAGAATAATAGCCACTAAAGGTGACAGGAAAAAGGTGAAGTGAGAATCATGTATGACTTCTGGAAGTTTGATGGCAGCCAGGAGTTTGATGCATAGGGCAAGACCACTGTGACCTTTCTACAGTTATTGGCTTCCAAAGTTGAACGATGGTGCTCCAATATATAATTATAAATGTCCAAAACATCAACATTTCTCAAATGTAGCAAAAGACCATTGCATTGATGTTGCAGATTATTAGATATTCAATACATAAACATTGCAGCAACGTTCCAGGACTTTTCAACCTAAGTTTCCGTAAAGTCGATGTGTAAACACATCCACTGTGTAAACATCCAGAATGTCAGAATTGCTTAAATGTAGTAAAAGAACAAGACATAATGGCACAGATAAACATAAAAGCAACATTTATTAAGCCACTATCAAAAAATGCAAATATCACCTGATGTGCAAAATATCACACAAATCCCAAAAAGTGAATCACAGACACTCGTGTATATTCACAGAAAATAATCCAATGCAAGCCTTGAGCATTCTCATCACTGGCATTTTTTTCTGACAGTCACACCGATAAAACTAAATAATATAATGCACTGTCTCCCAAAGAGATAGGACAAAATCAGCATTCAAGGATGGAGCTAACCATAATGAAAGTCACACAGTAACTGCATGTCATCCTTCAATGTATTCTTTACCCATGAAACTTCTATTGCCAAGTCAACCACTAACTGATTATAGGATTCATCTCAATGGGATACAATATCAATAATAAAAAGTTTTTTGTCAATATGAAAGACATGACTGCCTTCTTAAAGTTTTGATTGCCAACATTTGAAGTGATCTCAAAAGTAAATTCTCAATGCAATAACTACTCAAAGGCTGCTGGGCACTTTCATATGTAAAGCCAAGTAATTTCCTGCTTGCCTGGCAGTAGGCAGTGCAGGACTCCAGTGGCTTCAGTGCTCATATAGCATGTCTTAATTTCAAAATCTATTTTCATAAAATCAGGAGTAAAAGTGGAATAAAAAATTAAGAGATCCACAGAAGTTTTTTAAATAGGTATAGTGCTGCTTCAATAAAATAAACTTCAAAGTTGAGAATCAAACTGTAAGCAAAAGCAGTTAAATGATATTTTAGTTTTCTACTGCAGGCTTTATCCAGTAGCCTCATGCCAGCAGGCAACTCCCCGAGTTTTCCCTAGAGAAAAATCCCTAG
Source organism: Darwinula stevensoni (assembly GCA_905338385.1). NCBI lineage: Eukaryota > Metazoa > Arthropoda > Ostracoda > Podocopida > Darwinulidae > Darwinula > Darwinula stevensoni. The sequence continues at coordinate 4,582 of CAJPEV010001509.1, forward strand.
GGGATTTTAATCTTACTGCACCATGGGTGCTATATTTTACATCCAGTGACAACTTGAAAAAGTTTGTGAAATTTTTGCTGCAGAATGTGTAATTCTGGATACACTACACTTATTGGAATAATGTTTACTGCAATGCCATTGTGCTGTCCAGACTACTTAACCATAAGATGCATCATGAAGCATATTGCATAAATGAATAAGGTTATTAAAATAATATGCTTAAAATAATCAACTTTTCTCAAAATCGGAGTGCAATTTTTAGATAGCTTTGAAAAACCTACTTGCTTTCATTTTCCAAAAAAAATGCAAGAGAAACACATCATGGTAGTTTTGGTTAATGGAATGCTCAGTATAATGGAATAAAGGATACTGATCAAGGGAGCGTTCCAATGAGTGGAGTTGGCTGCACATCAGAGAATTGCCACATTTCAAAGTTTCACCAAAAAGTTGCATTAGAATGTTGCTGTCAATGTCAACAGTATCAACTTTCTATCAATATTGAAAGCAGATGTCACAATAACATTGGTAAAAGTGTCTCAGCAACATTCCAAGAGCTCAAAAGTGGAAATTTGTCTTTAAATTTAAAACAATGTTGGGTCAATGTTGTTCATCATCTTGCAACATAAAGTAATATTGGCAATATGCAGGAAACATTCCATCGACATACTGCGTTAGTGGGCCAACCACATTCACATTCCAGTTGGTGAACATATATTACAGTATATCCCCTCCTTTCTCTGGGCTCATAAAATTCCAACTTCACTCTCTTGTCCTCCTCAGTGGGAGTCGGTCTGCGAGGTTGTTCCCAAACTCGAGCCCTGCAGACACAAAAGAGAAGTCATCAGGATCTCCCATATATTGAAGAATAAAGAAAAATAAAGAAACACAAAAAGAAAAACAAATAAAAATAAAGATACAGGAACAAGAGGTGAAACCTTTCTCGAGCTTGAGGAGGCAGAGTCTCATGGCAACGGTGGCATCCTCTTGGGGATTATGGCCCTCCTCATTCTTCTGGATCTCCTCCCCAAAGAAATACTGGGCCAGCTCAGCAAGGGAGTCCTTCTTCTTTTGTGATATATGAAATATCACACTGGTATCGATCACGTAAGGATGGAAGATCTACAAAGCAAAGGATTTGGCTCAGAGAAAAGAGGAGCTTCAAAGTCACATGATACAGGATTTAGTTTTAGAAATATATTGAACAGGCATCCTTCATGGAAAGGTAGTTTTTTTTTTCCCACATCCTCAGCAGTACTTTCAATCTCCTATATAAACCAGAGAGCAACTTCTGCAACGTGAATGAAGAAAGCTGAGAAAATGCAAGGAAGAGAAAAAACAGTTTGTTTGCAGGAAATCTATGACTGTATGTGCAGTTTCCCTAAAAACCATTTATCATCCCAAAGTTTCTCCTAGTGGCTTCCCTAACTCATTGCACTCTGAAGGGTTTAACACGGGAATTATTAATATTTCTAAAGATTCTGCATGAAGTACAGGATGATTACAATGTTGACCGGGTTGGGGTTATTGAGTAATAGCAACTCATGTGGGTTTGAAAAGTTTTTTTGTTAAAGCTTTATTGGGTATAATTGATCGATTATTCCTTTTGATAAAAAAAATATGACAAGGATGGAAGACTTCAAGAAAATCTCTAAAAAAAATTCTCTTCCCATTGCATATTCTTAGACCACATGCTTGCAGTTAATTGACCATCAGGATGCAAATAAATTTGCTGCAATTCCAATCTTGAAGCGATTTCGTCACATTCTCCCGTGAAACACGCAAACGAGCTGCGACCAACCCCAACCCACTCCGATAATATCGAAAGCAACGGAATCGTGTCACGACACGGACCAGTCGGCATCAAGGGACGCGGCAAACGGATAAATAAAAATTGATCTGGTTTATCAGGTGGATCACCGGACTGGTTCTTTGAGTTGTACCTCGCGACCTTGTTTAAGAAACATGCAAAAAATAACGGTTCCCCTCGCATAAATCAGAGCTAACGACCGCACATACACAGTTGCAAACAATTATGAAATCTATGTCCTCATTAGCCATATTCCGAAACGCAATACATATTACATTCGATCCAAGCCCCTGGATCTCGATTCCATTTTTTTAAATTGTGAATCCCATATTTAACTGAAGCTTCTGAAGATTGTCTCCACAAAACTGCTCTGAGGGCATTTAGGTTGTAAGCACCACGAACGAATTTCACCCGGACTCTCACCTTGCCCTTTCCGATGAACTTTGATCGTCCTAAACCAGTCTAAATTTTTTTTTGCGATGCTGCGAGGGGATTCCCTCAAATATTCTTTTTTCTCGAACGCGTCTTGGCCACCCGAGTTGGAAATTCGAGATATTTGAATATCTGAATAAGTTCCATATTTGAATGTCAAAAACCCTGCAATGGGGAGATGACGAAGAGCACAATGCGACCTCTTAATGAAAGCCACTCCATATTATAAGCCTTACACAGAGGGACATGAAGTGGATCGTCAAATCGGCAATGGATCGACCAAGTGGGGCTCGACCCGCGATGCACAGGGATCGTGGAACGAAAATCCATATCGCAACGCGATTCTTTCGCCTTGTGCCGACGCGTTCGTTTCCCCACCCTGCAATTGCTTCTCCCTCGTTGACACTGCGCGAATGATTAATGACACACGTCGTCTGGCACCATCTCTTCAGCCGAAATTGGATACAATCTCGGGAAAAGCGAACAGCCTTCAAGAAACCGACACGTTTCCTCTACAGGAGCAAGATCGGCATCACCGAGGCTGGATGCTAACACCATGGTCTCAAACGCTTAGATATCGCTCGGTGATGCTTCACCTTAAGTCTAAAGAGCTAAGAGCTAAAAGCATAAGGCTAAAAGAGCACCTAAAGAGCTCTTTTCCCCCATTCCTATGGGGGAAAAGAGCTCTTTAGCTTAAAGGCCCCTTTATCTCCGCTAAAAGAGGTTTGTGCATTCGGGCCAAAGCTACCCAAGTTATGTCATTGTTAGTGATTTGGGGGTGGTGGGTCTGGCACTCGATCAAAAGGACCAGAATTAAAACCCTGTTCAGTCAGGATGGCTAATTCCAAATTTCAAATACATACCAGGGTTATTTGCATACCAGTTTGGGTTATTAGGCCCTGAATGCATGCTCTCTGATCTCTAGATGGGTAATTGCAATAGCGATGATGTAGCAGGAAAAATCACAGGAGAAATCACCCCGACCAAATTAAATCCCTCAGTAAATAGGGGGAAAGGTTAAGCCAAGGGAGGGAGGGGGGGGGGGGGGGAGCTAATGCTGGAGAAGAATGGTGAAACTAAAATGCCCGAACACATGTATGATTTGACTTTGTGACTTTGTCAAGTCATACATGTTGTCTGCACTCAACCCAAACTTTGGGTGTCAGAGTTTTGCCATTTAATCATATTATGGATGAAACAGCCACTTGCACCTGGACTAAGTCCTGGAGCCATGTGGATGCTTTTGTCGTGTGTTCACAGTTGAATGCGACATGGAGGAACAAGCCTTTTCTGGGATTTTGACAATCCCCATGTAAAAAAGCAACTGAAAAAAAGGAAAGTCATCAATGCTCCCAGAAAAAGTCACAGAAGTTGTTTTCCTTCATGAATATGAAGGATAACTTTCTTCAAATGTGACCATTTCTATTTGGTGAAATCCCAGTGGTCTTGCCTAATTACACTCACTTGAAGGAAAGTGAGCAGGCTTTTTTTCGTTGCTAAGCCAGTTAAATAAGTGAATGTTCATCGCATAAATAAGTAAAGAATGCCTGTTTAAATGTTCGCCAAAAAAAATAAATAACATTTTCTAAAAGATATTGCTTTTGAGATAGTCTGTAGATATCTCAAAATGGAAAAATAGATATTAATGACTTTTTTTTTTATACAAAATTTCTCTGTTCCCACTAGGGCCATTTTCACAAAACTTTCCCTGCACAAAGATGACTGGGTTTCCAAAACATCTTCAAAACTTCTCAAATTCATCACTCTAAAGCAAGGATCAATGATTAGAAAGACGTGCTAATGAAAACAGACAAGAGCTCATGCTAGCAGGGGAGTTCATGCCTGAATTGATTTCGCAAGGCCAAAATGAACCAATGAAATGAATATTCCAAATATGAAATAAAGCTGACCAAGGTTATGACAGGTGAATCAGTACCAAAACAAAGAGTTTGCTCAAAGTTCATTCTGATTTTACCAAGGTTCCTGCCCTAAACTTTTCCTTAGCCTTTGCAAGATGAAGCAGGAGGATGAGGCTCATGGAAGGGATCAGAATCACCTTCACATTACGTTTTCCATTAATTTCTAACTGTGCCTCAGCAAAGAGGGATCTGGATAAGAATCTATCCATCCACCTTTCCCCTCTGTCTGCATGCCAATGAAGGTGAAAGAATGGGAAAGCTGCACAGCTGAGTGTTATCAAGTTGAGCAGGGCTTTTTGGTTGGTGTGATGGGCTGGCTCTTAGCTTTAATGTCTTGGAATTTATTTCCTTGCTTAGCATTTGCCAGGGGATATTATGTCAAGTGGCAACAAATTGGGAAAAAGTTCACGTCAGGGGTTTTCTGTCGAGAATGTTTTAGTGGGGCATATTCCATCGTGCCAAATATAAATCTATAAATGATGCAAGTTTGTGAAACTATTACCAGTGTGAGCTGAGATACACACACTGAAAGCCATTGGTCTCTTTTCTTAGACCTGTATATCTCAGCTTTAACCTGAGAACTGGAGAACAAAACACTTGCAGAGAGCATAGAATGACATGTTCCCACACACTTTTGAAACTTAATCCAAATTAACCTTTACCGTCTGAATGACGGATCCATCCGCACATATTTTTTTCCTCCACAGCAAAATGACGGATCTATCAACATCGTTCATGAAATATATAGATCATACAGATGAATAAAATTTTATGGATAAATAGTAAAGATCATACAGATAAATAGATGCAAAGAGATGAAACTTTAAACAAGCAGGTTTCCTTGCAATTAAATCCCTGATTTCAATGTCGACCAGAGGGAAAAAACCTAAAATGTTGAATCTGTAAGCTAAAGGTTAATACTGCTAAAGCAAGGTCATGACTGATTATTCAAAAGATATTGGAAATAAAAATGGACAGGGGACTACAATCCTTTCCAAGAGCCTCCAATGAAGAACAAGGGAAAATCTGAATAAACCATGAGCATACTCTGTTTTGATACGGACTCTTCAATTTGTCATCAATTCAAATGAAGAACATCAAAACTATCTGCAATAAAAGGCCAGCTTAAAATATGAATTTCAAAGAAGAGAAGTTGGCTATGGTGTAGATGATATGCAAACAAAACATACAGGCATTGTGTTCCACTACCAGCTCTTGTCCGTTTTCATTATCCAACTTCTGTTTATTCATTGCTTATAGCCTTGGAGCAATGAATTTGGAAAAAACTTTAAAGACATGGAAGAAACATATAGATTCATGCATTTTGTAAGTTTTGTGAAAATAGGTCTGGTGGGTGCAGTGGCATATTGGTTGAAAGTCAGTCTTTTCATTTTCCCCTCCCTTGCACATATTTACAAGGTGTACCAAACAAGCCAAGCATGGGACAACTCTTCATCCATATCAGTGAAAGTTTAACATGCCTTTCATCATCCTGAAGAACAGATTGAAGACAAGACCACCACTGGTCAATAACCCATTCAAAATTGTATCCAGTCATCTGGGAGAGAATATCATACTTTGGGATTACCTTTGCCTGCAGATCCCACTATCTCTGAAAGATGATACTCCCATACACTCTTTCTGAACTGGGAGCCAAAATTGTAGAATCACAAAAGCAAAATTGTGATTCTACAACATCACAAGGATGTGAATCAGGCCAGTTGGTGGTTAGATTTTGGGTCTCTGTGAAGTCTTGTATCTTCCCTGACAACCAATTCTGCTTCCACAAGATGGTGCAGCATTCTGCAATTCTTATGACTGCCAATGTCTTCTAACAGAACATACTAGAATCAATAGAGCCTGAAGAGCAGCCACTGAGAGCAATGGCTGACCCCTTTAGATTTTGGGGAACACTTCAAGAAACAACTCACAGGAAGACTAGCTTCAAGAGTCTGAGGGATCTGCAAATAAATTATGTGAAAGAGTGAGATGTTTCCTTCCTAAGAATTCTAGGCAATGAACCAGTGGTAGTACCATTGGTAGGGATTATTCAATTGCAACATTGAAAAAGTCATGTCATTCATTTTGTCAAAGAATTTGAGTATAGAATTTCATTGTTTTGAAATGATTTGTGGTTCTCTCTTCTTGTATATAAACTGTTGAAAGGCCATGCTTGGTTTTTAAAATTTTTTTGGTTCACCTTGTTTATGATAGTAAAGGTCAACTTCACCTTCAGAACATGAAAATCATAACAGAGGGAATGCCCAACAAGGATAGCATCGTTTGGAAGCAATGCCTTCAGATCCCTTTGAACTTCTTCCAGGGTCATGTCAACATTGGAGAGCATTTCTGCCGTAATTCCACTCTTCTCAGTGCGATAATCCACAATTGGATGCAACGGTTTCACTAGAGTCTTATAAACAATTTCCAAATCCTGGTTTATAACAGCGATATGGGCAAGTTCCTCGTCATTAACATCTGTGCCCACAAACTCACAGTCTATTGCAAACAGTGGGGACTCCTGTTTCACCTTGCAGTACTTGTTACAAGTTACTTTGTAATCACACCATTCTGAAGTTCTTGGAATGGGGAATTTATCTCTGTACATCTCAGAAAGGCTGAGGAGCAGATGCATGGGATGCAACATCTTGCTGGATTCAATTGGAGATGACATGCTGTCCTGCAGTAGGAAGAAGGCCCCATAATGTGGACACAGTCTCCGTCTGCTCATGGCATCCTTACCATTTCTACAACAGCACCCTGCAAGAGAAAAATTTCTTAATAACCTTTTCAGAATTCACTTTATGGTTTTAATTTCAATATCCAGCTATATAGTTGCTGATTTAACTGAATTAATTACTTCAAACAATAATTTATATCAATTCAGATATAAAATTGTATGGTATTGTCTATGAAATTAAGTTTATGAAATTTCCCCCAGAGGGAAAGGGCAAATAAGGACAAATAAAGCCACTGGTTTATAAGTAACATTATTAGCAGGTCATTCCATCCCACAAGAGCTGGATCTTTTTTAAGATGTGGGAGATCATTTCATGGATCTAAATGAAACCTAGGATGCATTTTGCCCCCAATGAGAAAGGAACCTCAGTTAACTGGCACTTGTCCTTGGTTTCTGGGATATATAGGGCATCCCAAAAATACCAAGTATATTTTCAACAACATTTGCTAACACAAGGCAAATACATATAACACTTGGTATTTATTACTCTTTAATTTTCAGTGACATGATGTGTTATGTTAATATCAAGTTTTCATAAAACCCTTGTAAATTACTAAGATGTTCAAAACGTCATCCTTCTCTATTGATACACATTTAGTACTTGTCAGAGACAGATCTGCAAACATAAAATGCAGAAGCAGTTTTATCTGTAAGATCAGGTACATCAACTGGTATAACTTAGAAAACCTAGTCTCTGATGTACCCCCAATGCAAAAAAAATCCATAGGCATAAAGTTCAGGGACCTTGGTGGCCACCCAACAGGTCCCTGCCTATTCATCTAGCATCCTAGGAACATCTCATCAAGGTAGACCCTTACCACATATTGAATGTGAAGTGCCCAATCTTACTGAAAGAACAAGGTCTCAATGTCCATTATCTTAGGAAGGGCAGGAATAACAGATTCTTGTAGGAGGTGCAAAAAAGATTCAGTTTACTAGGTATTATTGGGACACTCTGAAGGATGACAAAATTTTCACCCTTGCAGAAATACTTAAAATATTACAGGGTGTCCATGAAAGATTGGTACAACTTTAATATTTAATAAATCGTGAATAAATGAATGTACATATATATGGTTTGCAGCAAACAAAAGCTTGGAATTTCAAGTTTAATTATATGCATTTCTTATTTGAAAATGTGAAAATTTTCGCATTTAAAACATACATTTAAATAAATATCAGGTCGTCCCATAAGTAATGTCATTTTTTCACATTGCCAAACTTGTGCCTTATATGTGTATCTGTGCACATCCCATGGAATATTTCTATGCTAACTTGCATAGACATTAGTCTTCAGTCTATGAGTTAACAGTGCTCCATTTTTCTTAGACATTAAAAATATGATGGAAGTGTCAGAAGAACACATTAGGCATATAATGCTTTATGAATTTAAGAAAAAGAATAACGTGACTGCAGTCATGAAAAACGTTTAATATGTTTATGGTGAGGAAGCTCTAAATGCGAGGAAATGCTAATGGTGGTTCCAGAAATTTAGGTCTGGTGACTACAGCTTAGTTGATGAAGCGCATTCAGGCCAATCTGTTGGGTTTGATGATGACCTGCTGATAGCCATACTTGAAGAAGATCCTGCTAATGAGTTGATTAAAAAACAGCACTTGAAGTTCATGAGAATGCAGTGAAGCACAAATATTTACCCAATCTTTAAGATTGTCAGGTGACAACACATGCAGAACCCACTTTCCAAGTTTCGACACTTATCCCAGGCATTGTAAGTGGTGATGAACAGCGAAATGGGTCTAATTGAGTTTCTGGGTAAGTTTTTCAACAGTTACAGCAGGATCTTCTTCAATTTTATTTTAAAATTTGAAATGCATGTAATAAAACTTGAAATATTAAGCTGCAAACTGAATATATGCACATTCATATGTTCATGATTTATTAAAGCTTACAGTTGTAGGAATCTTTTACAGACACCCAGTATAAGTCATTCTTAAGGGTTAATACATCAGTGAGGAGAGATTGGGGATAGCTTTCATTTGACACAAGTTTCAAGCTTGCACCTTGTTTGAAACAAGATGCCATCAAAGTTAGTGAAAATAGGTAAAACATGACTGTTGAAAATATTGCAGAAGCTCTTTGTGTTACCATGTTTCAGTGCTCAAAATTTGCTTTTAAATTATGGAATTTTTGACAATTTATTGAAAATTTAAAATTTATTTCATTGTGAATATACCAGAAAATGCATGCAACAATCTCATTCAACATTGTCTCAGCTTTAATTGGTGTCCTAAAACACTTTCCTAGCTCAACTAGGACCTCAGCTAGGAAAGCTAGCTTTGACTGCAAAGGTAACTTTTATTCTTTGAGGTCAACTTTGAGGCTGCATGTCTTGAGAAGTGTTTAAGTTAGAGTGTCAAAATTTTCCTATTTTCCATAATTCTTGAAGGATACTTTCTTTTCTTCAAGCAAATCAGAACCTGAAGTGCAACCACTCCTTGACCACTTGAGCTGGAATTCCTCCTTTAAAGTTTTCTAATTGAAAATCCCAAATAGGAACTTTCCCTACAGTATAATTTCCTCCAACACTAGCTATATAAGGTATGATCTTCCATGACATAGGTCGACCCTGGAAGTTGTGCTACAATTCCCTATATGATGAGTCTATATTATAAAGACTGTCTTGAAATTTTCCTGTTTTAAAGTTCTGCAAGTTTAACTTGTGACATTCTAACATGGGTGTTGCCACAAAGTTCTTAGGTTCCCTCCAAATAATAACCATTAAAAAAAAATGGCTCTACCATCAACCAGTGAATGCTCTGATGTAATGGTGCCCTGAAGACAGATTGATGGGAAGAAACATGAACTCACAGAAATGAAAAAACTTGCCTCATCTATAAAACCACACCCTTTCATTTGCACTCAACATGTCAAATCAACAATAATTCCTTATACCAAAAGTCATACTGAGACATCTTAAACATGTACAAGGACAAGATTTGTTACAAGAACCTCTGCTTCATCCAAGATAACATGACAATGAAACTAGATGGGAGGGCCTGGATCCCTCCTGAAACTTTAATCAAAATCATGAGTGCTTACTTCAATCTTAATGACTTGAGTTCCACAGGTCACTAACTGGTTCCTAAAATCTGCTTCAAGTTTCAGTGGACCCCCCAAAAACCATGTCCAACTTCATGATAGTTGGTATAAATAATAAGGGCTCAGACTGAGGTAATGCTTGACAAGTATATGCAGAATAAAAATCATGCTTTGTAAGGGAAGAAGTTTCTTTTGCATTTCTTAGCAGTATTTATTCTTTGTTATTTTACTTTGAATGGGAACATTAAACCAGGGATTTTCTAAAGCAGTCTAGTAGTAATTTGGGACATATCCCATTTTCAGCACAATGACATTTTACCCAACATGAAAAATGTCTCAGAATAAATATTACATTTAAAAAATTTGGCCATAAAGATGGCCTGTCTCCTCCCAGAAGCAGTTACACTCAATCTGTGTTGTTGCGTTGATGCTGTCAGTGTGTTATCTCTTTCAGCTTTCTGTAGTTTTCTTACTTTGTTGCAGTGTTACTCTCAGGTTCTGCCACCTAGGCTCAGGCTCAGAAACTGTGCTTTAACTTCAGAAAAGATTGGTCATTACTACTCTCTATTGTGAATGCTTAATTAATACATTGTGGCCCCATCATATTGATGCCTTTCATACTACAGGGATATAATTATTCAGGAATGTGCATAAGCATCATTCTGAAATTATCTTTAGTTATTCCTATCCTATAATAGCGAGTTTTGAGTACTTTGAGCAAACAACTTAGGTTGTGCCCATTGTGCTCTATGATCTGAGAAAATGATCAATTCCTTTGAAACATGCTGATTCAAGTTTGATGTTCTCACCTACCAATGTGATAAAACTTCTTGGATTATAGGTAATTTGTGAAGTTAAATTACCTCTGTTTGTGAGACTTCAATGCCAGTCTGATATTAGCAACATTAACCTCTTTGCCATAGAAGTGCACTTTAGAGCATATACCGACAGTGTCATGAGATAATGATAGATTAACCTACTATCCACTTTTATTTTACCATGTTTATGCAAGCTGCTGGTAGAAGGCATCATAATCTATGGTTCTATGAGATTTTGGCTCATTTGGACCAATATTAGAATTTTTATGGTTTTTGGGAAAACTCCCAAACCAGACTAATAGCAGAATAAAAATTTGAATCTGTCATAAATTCTCTATTGTAAATACCTCATATTGTAGCTTTGAAGGTTTGCTATCATATTCAGGCAAACTTATTTGCAAAATTTTAGTACATTATAGGTAGCAATTTGTCAAGTTGAAAATTATGATATTCATAGTGATTGAGTGGCCATATTGAATTTTTACTCAGGTCAGGTGACTCAGTTTGCATAAATTTTGAAATTGTTTTTTGAAGTACATCATTTCCAGAAAGCATATAATTTATTAGGACTCTCCCCACAAATTTTCTGTGGATAGCCAATCAGAAAAATGTGCAATTATGCCTCCAGGAGTACTGCAGTGAGGAGGTTAAAAAAAAAGGAAAGTTTAAGGCCCAAATGCACAAACCTAATTTAGGGGAGATGAAAGGGCCTTTAAGCAAGAGAGCTCTTTTTTTCCCATATGAGTACATGTATTTTTAAATGACTGTTAACTAAAGGAGGTTTCAGCATTTGGGCTTTAGTTTCCAACCAAAATGTCCCCTTGGAATTTATCCTTCATCCAGTGCTTATTAAAAAAAAAACAGTAAAAATTTTTTTCCTAAAGCAAAAAATTTTAAGGTTACCTATTCCTCCACACCAAAAAAGGGCCTTGAGGTTCCCATACCCTGATCATGTAAACTTCCCTGAACTCAGCTTCCTAAAAAATTTGTTTACCTTTCACATTTATACTGTATTTCACATATATCACATCACATTTCTATATTTCTCCTTTCACCAAGGTCAAAAAAACATAGAACAAACAGACCTGCAATAAAATATGCCCCTGGGGAAAATACCCTAAAAGTAGAATGTTTTCTAAAAATAACCTGCCAACCAGATACTTCTGAAGCACTTTTCAGTTTTCTATAGCCGGAGTGAAAAAATTCTCAGAAACTTCCCCACGTAAATAATTGCCAAGGAATGGACCTCAAAAGGAGATTTTTCCTGAACTCTAAACACCAACAGCTACATATGTACTAACTTTCAGGTTTCTATCACATCTAAAACATTGTTAGAACTTGTGTCAGTCATGGACATTTATTAGATAGTAAGTTTATTTCTTCCTGTTCTTTCCTGGAGAGGAATAGTGCCACAACCCCTAATAACAACCAAATTCAATCAAATCTGAAAACATGATTGGGAAACTATGGAAAATAAATACTGACCACATTCATCCAAGATCTCCATGAGTTTGTTTCGCCTTGTTTCAAAGGGGTAGTCTTTCCTGATGTCCCTGTAGAATAATCCCACCATTCCAGCAGCCAAGAAAATATAGTTGCTGAGAAGCAACTGAAATGAGGATTGGGCTTCTATAGGGAATCTAGCTGCAAAAATCAGGGTCTGCCTCTCCCCCTCTTTGGGCATGGTTGGGTGACTGACTATCTTCCTGACTTCAGACATGATGTTTATCTTATCTGGTATCATCTGATTAGCTTCCATAAGAACCAGGGACTTCACCTTCTTGAAACTGACAATACCCCTGTCAACAAAATCCAGGAGTGATTCAGGTGTAGCCACCAAGATGTAGCATCCATTCTGCAAATGACATTTCCAATGATTGAAACTGCTGCACTTCTAGGAATTGCTTGCCATCTGAATAACTCACTTCAATTTTCTTTGTTTGGGAAGCCCCAGAACCAAGAAATGACACCAGGGGCTGATGAAAGGCACCCTCAGACATCGCCAGACATTCCTTGTAGACCTTGGTGGCCATTTCCAGGGTATGGGACAGAATCAAGACATATGGTTCTGGCTGGTCATTAAATGCTACTTCATTTATACCATCAGCCAACAACTTATGTAGTATTGGCAAAACACAAGCAGTCTATAATAAAAAGAGATATTTGTGGTAAATCCATCTCATCCGGATATGCTGCAAAGGAAAATGAGTTGAAGTTATTAACTATTGCTCCAGATCCAGTCTGAGAACAGGCCATGAGATCTCGTCCTGACATCACAATCGGGATGGCATATTTTTGAAATGGAGTGGGTACCTTGTAGTTGGCTCTTCTCATATTACCCAAGAGGGTCTCTTGATTGAATAAAGTTTGAAATGTTTCAATAGGAACTGGTGGATTATTCCCCCTGACCTGAGACAGGAAGGAATACCTTAACATGACAGAAACCCCAAAATACAAATGAAGAATATATTTCAGGAAACAACTCTCACCTTGACAGGAATTTCATATTCCTCAAATTTTATTCCAGGGGAAATGGTCTCAGAGAGATTCTCTATGGGCATTTCAGGCAGGTCTTCCTTGGACTCTGAGTTGTGATGGGTGGAGTGCTGCTTGGTGGCCAATGAGCCTGCAAGAGTTCAAAAGAGAAATCAAATTGGAAGGAAATGGCTCAAATCTTGAAATATTCATAAGGCTGGCAGCAGCTCTATGGCCTTCTGGTTGATTCTGATGGGCTCTTATCAGCAGTATCACTAAGTCTAAGCCTATCAGTTTTATATAAGCATTATAAGCACTTACAAATAAAGGCATAGGCCAAACATGAGATGAACATGAGCATGATGGGCATATATACTCAGAGTTTTACTATTGCTCACAAATATAGTACACTTGACATTAACTTCTTTATGGAAACATTGTGCTTGACACCTTCAAAGCAGTTCCAGAAAAATCTAGACAAAAACAGCTGAAATAAAAATCTTCCCAGAGATTCCTCCACTTAATTTTTCTGCACCTTTGAAACACGATGATTCAGTCTTTTATTTTTTTTTTTTACTCTGAAGTTTTAAGTGAGAGAACACAGTTACAACATTGAATTCTGCAGTCATTTGCAAATGTCACAGACTTTGATTTTTTTTTAAATTATATTTATTTTCTCCAGGATTTTATCTATGCATCACATTTTATCCACTTCACTATTCAGGGTATGTGTAGCTCTTAGGTATTGATAACACTATACCATTTCTATCTTTGTTTCATTCATAATCATGTATAATGAATATATTTTCATGCCATTAGTAATGAAACCAGGGGGAAAAGCATGCATTTACATGATGTGCAGCTTAGTAAAGCTGATGAGATTGTCTCCTCATAACCTCTTAACACCCTGTGTCCAATTCAATGGACATGTGGTTTGCTCTGCTGTGTAGATGTAGATGTATATCATCCATGAATATAGAAATAAATTGTTACAAAAGAAGCTTTTCAAAACAAAAAAATTCCCAGCCTCAGAACCCAACTTCTGAAAAATCTCTGAAGTGGCCCATTGGCAGAATGAGGCATAATATTTAACATTTGAAAGTCCTCCTCAAATGGATCATGCTGATGTAGGCTTCAATTGAGAAGTTTAAGAAAGAAGTGAGTAATTTTAATGCAGAAATGGAATAGTTGTGAGACTGGCAGGCATAGAACAATCGAGTTATTAAATGACATTCATGGACAAGAGTGGGATATTGAGTAGGACAAGCAATGAGACAGGTAAGTAGCATTTAGTCTGTCACAATGCTTCCTACCCCATCTTTCCATTTCTCTCTTGCTGGGGGAATAAGGAATCCTCATAAGCCCTGTTTCCCTGTTATTCATTGTAATGAGAAGCAGGAGGCAAGGTAAGAAATTCAAACCTTTGCCTTCCCAAATCTGCAGTCATGACACTGTATTCTTCGTGGCCTGAGCATCAGTGTCACCAATCAGTAATGATGGCAAACTATGGATGAACAAAGAACTCTGAGACATTTAGCAGGACAGCAGTATACCTCTCCTTCCCAGGGCATTCTACCAAGAATAAGTCCTCCATGTATTTGCAGATATCAAAATTTGTGATTGTTGGTAGTGGTGGGCAAGAGTTGGTTGCGAGCTTGACTCTTGCAACGAGTGATCCAGGTTTGAAACTAATTAAGTCAGGCATAATTTCCAAACGTAATTCCCAGGATGCTTGAGAAGGGACACCTCCACACACATATTATTCCCATCTCTAGACATGAGGCATTAGATAACCCCAGTGAGGAAGGCAGGGCCTGGGTGGTACATCCTGAGAGTAACTCCTTAGGCTGAATTGAGCTGCCAAAGTTCATTTAAGGGTGGAGGGGGAGGATTAGCTGGTGTTCCAGTCAAGGGTTTAATCATGGGCCTTGAGCCTCTTGCACATGGCCCCCCATATCATATTATCATGTGATAATGGAAAAGGAAAAAAAATTAACAAAGAAACCAATTGCTCTATGTCCTTCCTTGAAGTTACCCTTTCTTTGCTTCTCTCAAATTAAAATTCATCAATCTCCACCTGTTTCAGATTGGAAAATTCATTTCCTTTGAATGGTGGCTATTTTATTGGACAAGTCATGAGTGAGAATGGAAGTGCTCACTAGTGTTTGTGTAAGTACATTTTTTTGAGTGAGTGAACAATCTCATGTGACAAACTACACTTGAATGAACAGAATATAGTCATGCTCTTGCTATGCTTGCAGATATGAAATCTTCAATTATGACTATTTCCAAGAAGTATTTGCTTGCTTCAGCATCCTTTCAAACCATTTCTGCACCTAATGCAATTAACATTATTTTTCACTATGCCAGCATTTGTAGAAGTGCATTCACAATGCTTCATGCAATAGGTGTAGCACAGATCATGACATGCAGATTTAGAAAACATACCAGGGCTACATCTTCCAACAAGTGTGTGTTCTCATCTTTCAATGATACATGCCATAAGAGAAACTTCTCTGCAATCCAACATACCTGATTTATTTATAGCAGTCATGATGCAATCCAGCTATTGACCTAAAATCAAACATTCAGTCAAATTGTAGAAAAAATTCAAATGCAGGCATGAAACATGATGTGGTAGTATATAAGGACCAATCAAAAAGATAATAGAATTTTATTTTGTCATGCCACCCATATCTTTGACTTGAAGGCGACACAGTCCTCTTGAATGTTGTCACCCTGAGGGCCTATGCACTCCTTCCAGTGGGTGCAAAGCTGTTTTCTGCATGCTTACAGTCTGTCTTTTAGAGTGTGCAGGTTGCTTGTCATGGGACTCGAGATTGCATCCCTATTGGCATATCTGCACCCCGATCAACAAGTCTCCATCCCTTCAACATGGAACTGAGCCATGAGAAGAGGAGATGGTCACAGAGTGCCAAGCCCAGCAAAAAAAAGATGGTTGGCTGATGGCAGTGATTAAAAGAAACACTGACAAAGTTCCCAAGCAAATGTGATTGCCTGAAAGATCGCATATAACAATGAACATCATTGTGACATCCAACCTTTTGGCATGCTACCTTATTACTACCCTCAGTCATCCACCCTATTCACAAGACTTGACCTTCCGTGACTGTTTTCCTTTCCCATGACTCAATTCCACAACAAAGAGACTTCATTCATAAATTGGAACGCAGTCACCAGTCCCATGACAAGTGTGCTGCACACCCTAAATGCAAAGGAGCCATTTCACCTTATAGTGGAAGGTATGTGTTCTCCCAAAGAAAAGAAAAAAGAAACATCTGCAAACTTTTGATAGGTCATCCTCATAATCCAAATTTGTCTAAATGCTTTACAAAAGAATTATGTGGTATCTCAGTTCTGGAATCATAGCATATTCATCATAGCACAAGTACTGAAAATGCCAAAAGCATCAAAAATAGCCAACGAGCATGGATGCATCTTGGCCACCACCCCCTTAACCTTGGTCTGGCTGGCTTCAGGGGAAGGTGGACAAGATGGGTCACACATTCATGCAGGTGAGTTGGGCTCATTTATATCTCCTTCTTTTATTCCTTTTTACATGTCTACCTCAACTTTTCCTCATTCACAGCAGCAAAGAAGCAAAGGTATTGAAGAGGAACAAGTAGGAATATTATCAAATGTCCTCCAGTTTTTTTTTCCTTTCTTTGCCCCTACCCTAATGAGAGCATTGCAGGGAATAGTCTCCATATCTCCTCAATGAACGACCAAAAACCGCAACAGCAATAGAGAATTAAAAATACGAATAATGATTCTACGCGAGTCACAAATTCAAATATTCAAAAATGGCCTCGACACTCGCGTGGTCTTAATGTCCACTACATTAATTAGGCCTAAGGCCCAGTCCTACTATCTTCAGGTGAGGTCTGCACCTACCTTTCTTTCGGCCAAAATATCCTCCACCCTCACGGCAAATCTCCGGTTTCTCGAACCAATTCAGCGCGGCCGAGTAACATTACATCCGCTACGAGCCGATCTCGAGGAAAACATGGAGAGCCATCCCCACCCAACCGCCGGCACGTGGAGCGCCATGCACATCAGTGACGTCACTGACCGAAAAGGGGGGGGGGGGGGGGGGGCAAGGGGAGGGGAGGGGGAGGGGAGGGGGAGAGGGGTCGCTCGATCGATAGGCATGGAATCGTGTTGCGGCTTGCAACGATGACGTCGGTGTCATGGAGCTACAAGAGATTTTTATTTTTATTTTATATATAATGGATACGACTTAGTTTAGAAAAAAAAACGTTCCTCCTGTTTAGAGCTCGCGATCACACACGTGGCGGTCACAAAAACTTCGAAACCCCGATTTATTGCCTGGTCTGAGTCTCATCGCGGTTTCACGCGAATGGATTTTGCGAATACACATTCTAAGTCATTTCTTGGATCTTATGATCACATCCGAGGATTTTCCTCGTTAAGTCGCGGCCCCCTATCTCTACGAGTTCATCGAACTGGACACGAACCGACCGAACTGGTCGTCGAATTCTTGCAATTTGGTTCATATTCAATTAACTGAAAATGAAAATGAATCCATCCAATCATCAACGGAAACGAGCGAGCATTTAACTGAAGCTTGACAATTTTGCTCAGTAACCTCCGGTTAATGGGAACTCGTTGAACCGGTCTGAAAATGTCTATTTTCAATTTAGTCTATTTTCGATTTGGTCTATTTTCAATTTAGTTTATTTTCAGCACTCCCACAACCGGAGATCAATTGAAGCTTCGCCTCGATTAAATTGAAACAAAACGCAAAACCGAGACCGAATCTACAACTTCCGGGAATGAACCTCAAATTTCGTTTTAATGAATGCCTCAGTGGAAAACAGAGACCTCTGAAGTGATGAAAAAAAAACGCCATTACCCAGTTGAAAAGCGCAGCCGAGGCGGTGCAGGCTGTGACGCACGCTGAGAAGAGAGAGGGAAGGCGAAAGCGCGAATCGGGGCAGCGCCGAGGTGCGCATGCGCGGAGGACCGCTGCCCTCCCGAGCCACTGCCATGGGAACCTGCTCGACTTGGCGCGGGGGAAGGGCAGGTGCTGCCTGGGAGGCGGTTCGCGGTTTTTCGTTAGCTAGGTGTTGTAGGTTTGCAGTGATGGATGATGAAAGAAAAGGAGAAATCTGAAGGCATTGCGCAAGACGGTCTCTAGGTCTCGACTGTTACCGAGCGCGATATGATCTTAACGCTGAAAATTCGTACCGTTTTGTTTTGTTATTTCGAAATGCCTCAATTTTATATGGAAAAATTCTCTGCTTGATGCAGCTCGCTCTGTGGCTCTGGACGGTCAGTGATTAATGAAGGGGGGAAGGGATGTCGGCTGGACGAGCTGCGGATTTGATCGGACAAGGTTGGTGCGATGAGTTCCCACACCTTTTCCGTTCCGAGAAAAATCGATCATTCTCTCGCTCTTTCTCTCTCCCTGGAGCCTCAGTCTCTCTCGGCCGGTTCGCGCATGATTAAGTAGTGTCCAGGGGCTGTCCCTTTTGAGGTCTTCGGTCGAATTCTTCTCGATGGCCCAAAGGGAATTTAGGACTTGAACATCGGGGAGATTCCGGGACTGCCTTCGGGCTTATGCACGGAAAGCGAAGACAATCTGAGGTTCTCATTTGAATTTATTCCATTACGTCGCAGTAATCAGGCCTGATGTGTAAGACTACTCTGGTTGGAGATCTGAACACATGCTGCATTTCATTAAAGTCGACATAATCATCATGGAGACGAGTCCCGTGTCTTGAGGTTTTTCGAGGGTTTCCCCCCCCATCAACGTTCAATTGGTCAATGACTTAACACTTGGTAGTCCTAGGTCAATTAGAGAAATCTCAGACCTTTAAAGGTTGTCGTTTTACAAGGCAAAAGAAAAATCCAATAATAAAAGTGACAATCATGAGATGCACTTATGCTTTGCAAGGGATCAGAGTTCCAGGCAGAACAGCTTATCTCTCCACTCCAGGATAAGAGGAAACAGTTTGTACTCCGTACTGGCTCCGGTACTCCGTTGCCCAAAAATTAAGCACTGTCGTAGTGCATACGGGCTTTACATTTTCACATGCAGCTTCTGTGTGGTCAATGAGGAGCCAAGGACGTGAAGTACCACAAAGCACCTGGGACAATGGGAATCGGAGACACTTTCCTGAAGAATCAAGGTTGCCAAAACTTTGCCTTCAATCTCGGCAAGGACTCAGAGCATCCTACATTCTATTTGAATAATTGATAGGCAACCACGGAAGAGCAAGCTTGTCTTTCGCATCTAGATAGACCAAAGGTTCGACGTGTCAGCGCCCCCTGACGAGAGACACGTCAACTATAGTCTCTTCAAATATCCTGAGGATGGCGAGACGAGCTGAATCCCTTGTTCTCCCTTTTGCGTCTCGCGAGTCCGTTGCCGGCCAATCAGAGCGGTAGCTCCGTGCTACGTCATAATCTACGGGCAATGAGAACGCAGCTGGCCAATCAGAACGTAGCTCCATTTACGTCATAATCCACAGGGCATCCTAGAACCATGAAGAGTCTATGCCTCGAACCCATCCCTTGGGATTGCAAAGTGCAATCGAAGAAAATGGATGCGAAATGTGTTCAATTTGTGGCATGTATAACCGATTCTTCCCGGCAGAGACTCAGATGGCTCTTTCGATCCAGGCTATTCTATGTGGTATTTGAAAAAGGCGAAACGATCGAACTCGGTAAAACTTTTACTTTCCGCCGTAATTTGTGTGTCCATGAGGTTCTTTTCCAGCACGGAGCCTTCCTTTCTCACCCGAAGGGAGTATTAAGGGCATTTTCCCTATAGCTTGAGTGCAACAAAGGACAACCTTCCAAACGATGGACAGGGTATCAAAATTTGCTCCTCCTGCCGTATCGATAACGGTCAAAGATAAACTAGGTCGAGTCCACCACTCTAGTCTCTAACGCCAAGTCCTCAGAGCTGCCAGGCCTAGATTCCAAACACACCTGCGCAAACTGCAACGGTCGCATCGAGTACCCAAACAGGCCGTGATGCACGAGACTCCTACCTGGCGCATGCGTAAATGGATCACTTTCACCGGTCTGTCGCTGAACGCATGTCACTTCCCGATTTCCCCTCCTGTTATCTAGGCCTGCCCATTCCTCCGTAAGATAAGATAGGGGTTTGGGTTTCCTTGTCCACCGTGACGTTGTTTCCTGCAATTATTCCCAAGCGGAAATTGTTTCCAATGGGATGAGACCTTTCCTTATCTTCGGTTAATCCCGTTTCGGAAGTTCCCTCGCCGAGGACCTCATGCTCGTTCCTTTCTTGATCAATGGCGTAGCCAGACTTAGCTGGCTCTTTTTGCAGTGCTTCGACCGTCTTGCTAAGGTTCATAAGTCAATAGTACCAGTAGTTATTTGAAAGGCACAATGCCAAAACCTAGTCTTGCTAAATCAGAGTCCAGTCCGCCCAAAACAGAGATTAAGTGCCTTCCTGGCTCTTCTCGCATGCATGGTCACTTCTATGCACTTCTGTGGGCCACTGTGAAATGGAGTCAGGATCATATTTGTCTTCCACCTTTGGTTGTAATCATTTACGTCCACCCGTCTTTAATTTTTTAACCGGTACTTGATTTTGGCTCGTACTTATTTTTGAGGTCTGTATGAATAAAAATCACACTATCTGTGATCATATGCTGAGCCGATTTGAGCTACCATTAAAAGTGCAAAATGTGAAGCTACTTACACTTCCAGAAAAATTATGGCTCATCATTCAGCATGCCATAACTTGATTTACCCAATATCTTATAAATTCAGTGCTAATGTTAATCAAAGTCAGATAAGACATTGGAAAGTGTTCATGTTAGGGAAGAAGGCTTCATGTACAGATCTTGAAAGAGGCACAATCTGTTGTGCCGTAGGCAAC
This sequence comes from Darwinula stevensoni, assembly GCA_905338385.1. Classification (NCBI taxonomy): domain Eukaryota; kingdom Metazoa; phylum Arthropoda; class Ostracoda; order Podocopida; family Darwinulidae; genus Darwinula; species Darwinula stevensoni. The sequence goes on from CAJPEV010001509.1 coordinate 25,736, forward strand.
TAAATCAGTTGCTCCCAGTCTAGGACTTAAAGAAAGAAAACCATCATAGTTCAGGATGAGTAATTGTTTTTTTTAATCTGGGAGGCTGGATTTTTACAACTGGGTGGCAAAGAAAATTCTGGAATTGTAAATGAGTGGGCCGCCCAGTTATAAAGGCCTGGCTAGAACCCTGCACCACCTCCACTTACTCCAGTCCCTCAAGAATTGCTTCCACCGTAGCCACGACGACCCCCACCACCGCCACCGTCACCATTTGGGCAGTCCCGGGCCATGTGCCCCTCCTGATTACACCTATAGCAGGCTGAGTGGAGAAAAAGAAAAAGAATAAAAACTTCACCAATTAAAACAATACCAGAAAGATGGTCGGAGATGAATTCAAACCTCTTCCACCACCACCTCGTCCACCCTGAAAGGAAATATATGAAAACATTTTTTTTGTCAAGTCAAATAGAGCCCAATAGTAGGTCAATAAATGGTGAATGACTTACAGAGCCAGCATTGGGGCAGTCTCTAGATATATGCCCTTCCTCTCCACATTTGAAGCATCCTGAAAGACAACAAGCAATTCCAACTGTTTCATCTGAAGCCTCCAGAAACCAGAAAATAATGGAGGACTTATGAAAAACTTACCACGCCCTCCACCACCACCACCACCTCGACTCTGAAAAGATAAATAAAAAATTATCCACACAAGTTCAGTGTCCAAGGAAGATGCCTAACATTCAGCCATGTAACCTTCCATTCAACTGTGCAAAAAATGTGGAGCATGGAAAAACCTACTGAATCATTCCTGCAATCTCGAGACATGTGTCCTTCCTTGCCACATTTGAAGCATGCTGGAATGAACAAGAAGATAATTTATATGCAGCTATTTACTATTCAGATTGGATCAGAATAAGGCAATGAAAATGCTTACCGCGACTACCACCACCGCCGCCACCACCACGGCCCTAAGAAAAAAAAAAAAGAGTAATGACCATGAGCTCAGTAGCATAGGGCAGTATCAGCACTTATATTGTCTTGAGCATCATACCCAAGTTAATAATATAATATACTCTAAATGAGGAGGGATGATTGAGAAATATAGAAGATTCAGATGCTCTAAGCAGTCACTTGTCACATTTCTCAATATATTTTCCCCATACTGTGACTAGGAATGCACTTACCTGTGCGCAGCAAAGGACACTGGAATGGTGCATCTGATTTTCATCAACAAAGGTGAAAATCTACCATCACGTTAGAATGACTCATCAACGTCAATAAATATATTGCTGTACTACCTGAATCTGATATTCCTTGAGTTTCACAAATATAAGAATATGTTCAATGTTTCCTCTACACAATCTCCTAGAAACTCAACGTGTCAACCAAATCCTCCAGCACCTTAAAGTCTGTTTTGCTCTCAAGCTTGCACAAGCAATAGTATGACTGCAGACTTTTAGGAAGGAAAAGACTTGAATGCACAAACTTCATTTAGATGAAATAAAGAGGCCTTTAAGGTAAAGAGCTCTTTTCCCCCTCATAGGAGTCAAAGTATTCTTAAAGGGCTGTTAACTAAAGGTTTCAGAATTTGAGCCTAAGCCTCTACAGCACCTGTAGGATGTAGAAAATCTCTCAACTGGTTAGGCCTTTTGTGCAGCATCCAGTTATTAAATTGAGATAATGGCAGTTGCAATGTATATATACATTTACTGTCCCAAATGCCACAAATTCTTGCATCTATCCCACTCCCAGCTACAGACATTCAATACATCATACCTTTGTCCAACACATTATGTCATAAAACTCAACTTATCCTATCCACAGGGTATAGCAGATAACTACAACATGCAAACAAGGAACATGATTCAATCCTATCAATTCCTTAATAATTATTAAATTAAGGTGCCCAATGAAGATGGTCATTTCTTACTTGAAACATAAGTCTCAACACAAGTATTGAGTAGTTGGCATGTTTTCTCCAAATTGCTGTTATTACTGTGTAATGCACTCATTCTATTAGGTGATGAGCAGACAAGTTTTGAGAATTTAATTCTCTCCCTACGCAGAAATGTGTAATGTGTAACACAAAAAATTGAAGCTTGTCATCTAGCAATATTTTGCTCTGTCATCACAACTAAGTATGTTTACTTCAAAATGGCTGCTGCCAGCATAAAAAAGGAAACAAGTCAATAACAAAGAGTTATATGTGATAATACATTTGGTAAAGGGATATATTTGGGAAAGAAATCTTGTCTTCAGGAATTATATATTTATGAAAGTCTTAAAGTAACATAGCTAATTTTCAAAATGGCTGCCAAACCCAGCCAAAAAATAGCATTAGTGACCAACTTATTCACATGAAGTTGAGTTTAAAGTCTTCATAGGCATATTTTGGGTCAGAGTTAATATCTAATATTCAACATGTATCAGAGTTTCTCAAATATCAAAATTGATGACCTATTCCCTATCACACATTAAAGGAAAAATACTGGGAACTGTGTGAGGAGAGCACTGAATTATTTGTTTCAGCTTTACGGGAGGTCAGGAGGTTGAGGCTGAACATTCAAAGAAATGGACTGCAAAATGTTGGGTGAATAAGCATAGTAAGTTGGAATAAAAGCAACCTCTGGGTGAGATTAATTCCATTTTTTGTTCTTTTATCTGTAAATTTTTAGCTTGGTGTGATGCCATGGTGGAGGTTCATGCCTCACCAATATATTAAGTTACATGCACATCCTTCTCGTATGTTAAGATGAAGGGGTTGGAGAATACCTATCATTCGTCATACATTACCCATTAATGGCATCCTTTATACAATTCAGGTGCAAGATCAGATTCTGATCACACAAGATTTCTTGAAATATCAGAACAATACTCTGACTCAAAACACTCATACTAAGATACAGTGGCAGCTCATGATATTTAGCGCTAGAGGTTCATCTATGGAGAGGGGATAAGCAGTGCCCCCCCCCTGCCTTCCTCATCTCCATAGATGGACCACTAGTACTAAATATCACTGCTAAGATGCTAAACTTGATCAGGTTCAGTAGCCAGTGGTTCTGGCTACAGAGAAATCTAGGAGGGAAGGTTTAAGTTCAGGTAGCAGTGGGCTCTTCACTGACTGACTTCCCACGTGCTTTGATGGGGAGGGTCTGCTTAGCATGAGATAAAACACACCACTCTGTGTGGCACATCTATGAGATACAGGTGCAGTACACCTTAACCACTTGCCCAGTTATGGGTTTAGGAAACCTGCAAGCTGCCTCTATGGCCTCCTACAGGATTGTCAAGGGGTGTCCCAGCCTGAGGGAATGCCATTCAGATGTGGTGCCTGTGTCTAGCAGTCAACCCATTCTTACCATATGTCCTGTCCCAAGAAAAAAGAAATACACTAAACATACCTTCATTACTGAGAGTTGGTGACTTACAACAAAAGTGACTTAAAAATAACTTGAATAAAGCCCACCAGAATGAGACTGGCAATTACTTATTTCAACTTTCAGGTTGCCAGAAGCCATTTTGACATTTGACTGCCACCTTGATGCAGCAAACTACGAAGTGACAAACCTAATTTGGTTTGTCACTTCGTAGTCTTTAAATTATGAACTTTGAGTTAATACGAGCACAATTCTGTACAGAATTATAAATTAACCGTTACAAACTGAATGTTTCCATATTCAAACAGCATGGAATCTTCCTTTTTACAGGAGTGGAAAGGAAGATTCCATGCTCTTCAAATATAGCAAATTGTGTTTTTCCACTCGCATCCTCTTTTTAGTGGGCCTCCTTTCCTGAAAGGAAAGAGACCTCTGATGGTCCCATCCTGTCTGTGTGTCATACTTTGGTTGTCTGATAGCAAAAAAATATTGGCCGGATCAATGAAAAAATTGGCAAGTGGATAGATATGAAGATACAGGCAGAGTTAATTTAGATATGAATTTGCACAAAAATTGGCATTTTTATTGCAAATTGGATTTGAAATTTGGTCATGGAAGGGAAGGCATGAGTACTTGTGAGCCCTTCAGGTTCTGGACCACACATACGACATAGGCCTTGGGCACTGCACCAAGTCAGCAACTAAAGCCGTCAGTTCCTAACCAACCTTTGTGGTGGATGGATCCAACCACACACAGCCCTCCATCCTCCCATCAGTTTCATGGGCACTGCTTGTCTATGTTCACCAAATATAAGTGAGAAATGACGTTTTGATGGTTGAAGACCAGAAAGAGATGGCATTTTGTTCAATTAGGTGACAAAATGAGTTTCCTTAACTGAAAGGAGGCCCACAACTGGACTGGGCTTGCCCAACTTGTTTAAAATGGAAATGCTCAGTGCATAAAGGCTAAACTGAGTCCTAAAGGGGACCTTCCTGTACAGCTTCTCTAAATGCAGAAATAAATAATTCTCCTGATATCTTGACCACTGAGTCAAGATAAATTTGTAGTCAACAGATTACTAAGTATGCATACTAACCTTCAGGACTATTTCACTCATGAAATGCCAGCTCATTTTAAGCTGGTAAAATACTAGCTACATTAAATGCACTTAGGACAGTGCAATTTCCCACCCATTCAGAAATGCATCCTCTCAATGCATTGGTTTTGAGAACTCAGGGCACATTAACTTAAATCTCCTTCTAGCTGTTACTCAGGAGACCAAAGAAAAGCCAGCTACATCTTAAATACCTCAAACCACTCATTGAATTTCTACCTGTCATGGTGACCAAGTAGACGAACTGTAGAAATCCATCTTGAATTTGTCTTCATTTACCAAATGAGAAAGCAGTTTAGTCAATCTAGGCCTTGTAAAATTGTTAGGTGTATTTTGAAGATATTTCAACCTAGGCTTAATGCTGGGGTCTGTGCAACAAGATAACCCCATGACTTTCAAAGTGAAAATGGAAATTGACAAGGTTGGTTGTTCCACACCTCTTACGAGACTTGATAAACTAAGCTTGGAGAATGGGACTATGGAAATGATTTCATGTTCAAGACTTCTGAAAACAGGACACAACATTCCATCTAGGTTGGCAATTGCATGCCAAGGAATGTACAGAAGTGTGTCCAGAGTTGCTGAAAATGAGTTTTTTGGGCAAACTGGTCCTACAGTAAAGTCAGAGATTTGATTACCTAATTACACTCTCGAGCAGAGGTGCACAACATATGGCATGCGAGGCTCTTGTATGCAGCCTGCCATGACTGGTGGCATTGTAAGTTCTACTATGGCTCCTTCCCTGTTGGTCACAGCTATGGTCAGTTAGCTGCACCCCACTGTAGGTGAGCAAAAATAATCACAAGTGGCCCTCAGCCTTTTGAGTTGTGCACCCCTGCTTTAGAGCTTTCCCTGGTTTATGCTGAAAGTAGTTCAGCATAAATTTATTATTATTTTTTTAAATAGAACATAAGGTAAGCTCATTACACAGTTTAAAGAAGAGCAATGGGGGGAGCAAGATTAAGGGGAGGATTTCCCATCCACCTGCTAGTGCAGCCCCTGCATTACTTTCAAGATCTCAAAAAGAAACCAATAACGTATACCATTAGATACAGAAATAGACAATAAAATGATAGAAAACTCACTCCACCATCCCCCTTGGGGCAATTCCGAGACATGTGTCCTTCTTCACCGCATTTGAAACAACCTGTAACAAATTACATGACAGTAAACACCTATCTTTTCCTAAATAAATATATTCATTTGGATTTATACTGGTATGCCACAGACTAAATTCAGGGCCCTACACCCATTGGATCTTTCTCAAGAAATAACCAGCTACTAGGACTCCTGTTTGCTTGAAGCACAGTTGAAAAGGAAGAAAAGTTCACATAGCAAGGGTGTGGGCAGGGATCGAACTCATGTTTTGTACTTTCACCTAAGTTGCATGCCATTCACTGAAAAGTCAGCTCCTGCTCTCCATAATGGGGCAAAAAGTAAAAAAAAAAGCTGTACATAAGGATACGAAGAGAAAAGTAGCCGAGCTACTTACGACTGGATTTGGATCTGCCCTGAATATAGCCTGATACATCAATTGGTATATCATTTCAGAAAAGTAACGAACCTCTTCCGGATCCACCGTAGTTCTTCGGGCATTCTCGGGACATGTGCCCCTCCTCCCCACACTTGAAGCAGCCTGTAATGTAGTTTGTGAGCTCACATTGCAGATATGTTTCAATCAGGAATCAAAAAGAATACATCGCTCGTAGAGAACGAGCACTAGGCCTATGGTAAAAGGCGTGGTCTTCGCGCAACGACCATTTCAAGCCACATCACCTCTTCCGGTAGACATGTCTGGTAAATGGCCCGCACACGTTGAAAGGTAGCAAACGACTGACGCTGACCCGACCGTCCCTCTGCACGTCGTCCGGTGGAATGAGGTTTCCGCCAAATCCCCCCTGCGCGAATCCCACGCCCTCTGCCGTAGGCCTACCTCCCGACCACCCCATTACGCGTGTCTCACAAAAACCGGTCCCAAGCCCAAAAATACACGATCTGAACAAATTTACGTCCCTTAAGGCAGGCCTACGACCAAACTTCAACTCCGATTCCCAAAAACGCGAGTCTCGACACGCGACGTTACGCCGACCCGGAAACCGCCTCACCCCCCCCTTCCCTCTTCGATATCTTTCTCCTCATCCCACCCCCGCCTCCCAAAATCCCCCCACCCCACCATAACCACCCCTCCTCCATTCCCCACCCACTCCCCATCCCCACTTTCCCCCAGATCCGCGGAAAACACAAAAAGGAAATTACCTGATTGGAATCCTCCCCTTCTGGAGTCAGCCATGGTAGCACGCAGTGTTCCCTCTCGACCACTTCGCACTCGCTCAGTCGAGTTTGTCCAAGACGCACTTCTTTTCTACCCCAACTTCGATTACTTCTGCATTTTTCGCCCTTACGACCTCCTCTAAACTCAAAATTTCGTTCCTAGAATAAAAAATAAATATTTTTCCAGAAAATTTAAATGCAAATCTCTGCAGGGTTGTTCGGAATGCGGCATCGCATGCACAGGAAATGCCGGCGCATTGCGACGCCGCAATGCGACGCGTGCGCCGTCGGTGGACGTGGCACTGCGCACTTCTCGGAAACCTTCAAGCGTCGATATTACTCCTGCCTTTGTGGAAACTGCGGAGTCCCAAATGACGAATTGCTCTTGAAGGAGTTGCGGAATCTTCTGGATATGTTTCTTATTTTCGCGCAATTCCCACGGGAAAGCGTCATAACAGTTAGCGCATCATACTGGGTATTTTCTAATGGGGATTTCGGCATTCCAGGAGGAAGTTACCGTTAGAAGCAATGCATTATGGAACCGACTTGGGGTCACTGGACATTCCTAAAGCGATGGAAGCTTTGTAATATTAATAATGTGCGAGATATGTGGAACGATAGGTGGAATCGTGCTGGAAATTAGCCGCTTAATACTCCTTTAGAGGATAATATTACATTTAAATAAATAATAATTAAACCTGTAAGTGCAGCTGATGAATCTCGTATCTCTTATAGTGCTTCATAGGAACTCTCCTTTTGATCAAGAAATAATAATTACTCTAAATGGATTTGGAATGCGACTGCAACGGCTCAGCGAGTCGAAGAAATGAAACCGCCGAGTGAAAGGGGAATTCAGTACTGGAATTCACTCGCCCGGCTTGTTTTTCCAGGCGTGTCGGAGGCCGGTCTGGCAAGGGTGTGTGTGTGTGTATGCGATGGTGGGATGCCATTGGGTGCTGGGTTTCTTGGGGAAATGAAAGCGGGCTTGTCCCTGAGGCGAGGCTGGGAGGTCTCGCTGCTGCTTTCCTTGTGGCTTTTTCCAGCTGTCTGGAGAGACAAGTGCAGGCGGGAGGGGGCATCAAGGACAATCTGCCCCTGGCCTCTAGAAACCTCTGGGCGGGTCTGGACAAGTGTATGAGGAAATTGGCATGAAGGCCATCACCGCACATCTGTCGTTGCTCTGGGTGCCACAAATGCATATAATTATGGTACAAACAAAGGGAAACTTCCTCAATGCCAGAAATCAGGTCATGATCAAGTTTCAGAACATGCAAACATTTTATTTGCCTTTTTTTCCCTCTAACTCTGAGATCACATTGGGGTGAAAACATGAAGCCTTTTTAGGACAATGGTTAATATATTGGAAGGGAATGAAAGCATGGCTTGGGTCAAGACTGTTTAATCCCAACAAGACAAGCACCATCCTCGGTATCAGTGCCACTGATGATCACAATGAAGAAGGCACTGGGTGCAGCATTGGTGTGGATCTTGCGGAGTCGACGCACCATCCTCTCCAGATCCTATTGGAAATAAAACAAATCAGTAGATTCTCTGCCATTCTCTCCAAAAAATTCTTGCTGGGAAGCCTCACCTTGGCACGAGCATCTCCGGACTTGGAGTCAGACACGACGAAATGAGACACAAGGAGGGAGAAGTCCCTTGTGTGATCGTAGACGTAGTTGGCCACGTGCTTGTTGCATGCCTTTGGGAGGAGGTGGACATTCTGGCTCGCACGGTAGCCCTTCAGCATTTCTTCATAACATGAGATTGCACTCTCCTTCCCCACTAAAGATGCTGCCAGGGAGGGTTAGGTGAATTACACATGGAGTACATCAGCGCAAGAAGTGGTCAAGGGCTAGAAAGTCACCTAGCACCATTTTAGTACTTCTTAGAAAGCTTAAACACTTTGAGTTAGGATTACCATCAGGTCAGATGTTTCCATATAGAAAGTGCATGAGAATACCTTTTATCCTGTCAGTTTTGAGTTACAATTTGTGATCCATTCATACTTGTGAGTACTTGCAGCAATTACCAGCCTTTTGGAATGAAAGCAGCAGTGTTTAGTTATCAAAATGTGGTAATAAAAAGAAAATTCAGTTTTGATTTGTAGGTGCAAGAATATTGAGTCTTACTTACAAAGTATTCCTATATCATATACAATGAGGGATCTTTACTGCCATGCAAAATCAGTGTGCAACCTATTGTTAGCCATCATCACCATCACTCCAGGAATGTATTGTTCAAGGCATACAGCATTAATGCAAATCTGAATATAGTTCACTTCTACCAGCTGCATTTCTGCAATTCATTATAGCTTCATGCTGTAACCTGCAAGTCAGCTCATTGGGATTATATTTATCATCTGCACTGTATGTGCCCTTGTTGCCCCCATCTATAACAAGGCTTAACACTCTGCATATAACCAGTAATGAGAAACTGCTGTATGTCCCACCACAGAATGTAACTCTTGTGGAGGGTGGTGGATGGAGTTATGCCACTTAGGAATTGGGATCTATCCACCACCTGCTCCTCGATAAGAATCATACAAAACTCCCTCTGGATACTTTGTACCATTAATGAGGACAAATTTGCCTTCCACCCTCACCAAATTTGTGGTGAAAGCTCTGTCTTTTTTGTTTCCATGGTCTTTTCTCCTGATATTTTTCCTCTCAAAACCATCTCTTTTAGGGCAAGAGTATGGGGCTTTGCAAAGCTATTCTTTCTTTCTATAAATGGGTGACTGCAAACAGGAATATAACAGGACCTTTCATGAAATCACATCCTTATGGAACTCACTCCTGAATGTTGCATTCCTTTTTTTTTTGCTTTTGAAAATTTTAGAGGCAATTCCATTCCTCTTCTGAATCTTGGGCAGTAATACCAACTTAAGTGCTGAGAGCTTTAAGAAATAAATTTTTTCCTCTCAAAGTAAAGATTTCCTTTCAAACCCATTAAACCCTACTTCCAAAATGACCTCAAAGTCACAACAATACAAAAGCATATGGATATACAATCTACTTTTGCATATATTGTAACTAAACAGAGTTACCACCATCCAAAAGTGCCTAACATCTTTAAAAACCAATTGTATATCCAGAAAGTGGAAGATGTTTTCTGCATTGTCAAAAGAATCACTTCATGAACACATTCAAAGAAAAATACCATTCCTGTATACTATAAAGGCAGAAGATACTCACCATGCATTTTGTGGTTTACAAAACTTGAAATGAGCATTCATTTGATGTTTGTATGCTTAGGGTACAACGGGCTGAGTTTTTAATGCAGGAGGTATGTGGTCACCCATACAACATTGATTGATGCACACATAACTGTGTTTGTACTGTTAACTCACTTCATGAATAGTCCCACTTATCAGCAGTAAATCCCATAAGCAAGCATGCTCTATGTTCATATAATAAACTAAGCATGCTCTTTGTTCATATAATGAAATAATTTTGGGAGTGAGATCAAGAAGCAAACATGACAACACTTTGGATGCCTGTTTTAATAAAATATTAAAAGCTCCCACATGAGAAACTACTTATTTTACACCAATAATTATTTACTTTTTTATGTTACCAGAATGAAAAAAAGGCAAATGATTTTTCTACTTCTCTAATATGAAGCAACATGGTTGAGAAAAATATGGGAGTTTCATATTGTACTATCCAGAATGTAAATTAAGTGCAAATTTTGCCTAGGTCTGCCTACTCATGAGTCATAATAATAACTATGAAAACTGAATAACTCCATCTTCTTACTGCTAGGATTCCTTATCATCTGTTTCACAGCTGAAAATAGACATTTCTGAGCTGGAAATCCTCTACATTTCTTTCAATATAGAGTCATGGGATTTGAACAAAACGTGAATGAGTTTTGTAGAGTGCCAAACAAGGTATGAAAGAAGTTCCTACCAGATTTTCGGGAGTCATAGCAGAGATAATGGAAAAAGCTCTCATTGAGGTCTTTGACAGGAGCTCCATTGAAGATGTCTTCAGCTCCTGTGCCTGGGACCCAGCCCTGACAAACATCCCCAAACTGCAACCCTGCACACAAGTATACCAGGTCATCATACATATTGAAATAGAAAAGTACAAAGATACTCAAATGAGACTGGAGACCATGCTTGAGCTTGAGGAGGCAGAGCCTCATGGTGACAGTGGCATCCTCAATGGGATTGTGTCCTGTTTCCTCGCTCTGAATTGTCTTCCCCAAGAAGATTTGTGCCAAGGTTGACAGCTTGTCTTTGCGATTCGGCAACCCAGTCGTATTCAAGATCACACTGGTATCGATCACGTATGGATGGAACATCTACAAAATACAGGATTAGGTGCATGTTATGTAGTGAATGTTACATAGTTCCTGTAAAATGTGCAAACTCATTCTTCACTGAAACAGAAGGCAAATTTCCTAGGTTTTGATCAAATGTGTGGTGAAAAAGAATCATCATATATACAACCACTATGGCACCTACTTCATCCTCCTATATAAGTCAGTACATATATAGGGCATTCCAGAATTCCAGTCACATGTGAAGGTTATTAAACAAGTAGCCCAAGAGTCACAACTATGTAATTTTAAACATTGGTAGTCCACATGTTGCCAATATGGAATGTGAGTTTAAGCATAAGATACACAAATGCAATAGAATGACGGCAGTGGTTTGGGAAGTCATCTATTGCACCCTGTGCCATTTCAAATGGAATTGCTACTATGAGTTTTCAATTGAGAGACTCAAAGCATGAACATCTGCAGGCTTTTCAGAGAACATGTTCTCCTTCAGGAAGTGCCATACCCAGTAGTCACTGTTTGTCAGTTCTGGTGATTGGGCAGTCATTCAAAAAATCCAATCGACCTCATCTTGATGGATATGGAATGGTGGTATGAAGACCCAGAATGCCTCCTGCCCATAGGGAACAGCGACCATAACACAATATTGTACAAGCCCCAACTGTCCCCCCTGCCCAAACAATTATCTCTATGATTCTATGACTTTTTGATGCTTCCCTGACTCTGCTTTACAAAGTTTTGGATAATGGCTGATGCATTTAGGTTGGACTGAATAACAGCTGCAACTGATGCAAATACCAAAGAAATGATCATCACCAAAAAAAAGTGCAGTATCAGTTCCAGGGACAAGCCATGGATGACCCCTACAATGAAGCACTTGATTAAAAAATGACAAGAAGCATTCTGTAAAGAATAAATTGGAAAACATCGCCATTTGGTCATCTTGGTGACGAATGAAATACCTGCTGCAAAGAAAGAGCATTATCGCAACAAAGTTGGAAGCCTGAGGAAATCAGATCCAAGAAAATGGCACAGGCAAGTTGCAAACCTCTGTGGGCTAACCAAGGACTCATCCATCTGTTCTATTTCTGCCATTGCCACTCTAGATGTTATCAACCACTACCTCTCTTGACCCTGTGCAGTACCAGATCCCCTGGATAGAAACTGCCTCCCATCTTTCCTGCCAAATGGCCTGCCTCTTGAGGTAATACCCAATGAGGTTTTTTAGCTCCTTCAGAAAGTTAAGAGTTTTCTGCTCCCTGACCAGATGGCATTCTGTCTAAAATCTACAAGGAGTTTGCCTTGGAGATGGCCACCCCACTGTCCCTTATTTTCATTGCTTCCATCCATCAATGATGGCCAAGTACCAAGAGCCTGGAGACTGGCCACTGTTGTCCCAATTCCAAAAAAGCATCTGCCAAAAACCCTCAATGACCTTCAACTAATAGCTCTCACATGCTTACCCTACAAGATGCTGGAGAAAATCATCCTGACAAGAATAAAAGGAATTTCCAAAAAGCTTCACCCATCTGAGTATGGATCCTGCAAGGGCATGTCTGTGCTTGACTACCTGGTTGACCTTCTACATTTTGTCCTTGCAAAGCTAGATTCTGGGAAAGCGGCAACCGGTGTCCTCCTGGACTTTAGTAAGGTGTTCAATACCATATACCATACCATCATCATTGGAATACTACTATCACTAGGAGCAGAGCCCTACTGGTACAGTGGATAACTGCTTTTCTCCAAGGAAGAGCCCAACAGACCCAGTACTCAGGAGTCCTTTCTGAGGAAGTCCCCCTCTTGTGTGGGGTCCCTCAAGGGACTGTCTTAGGCCCCTTCTTATTTTCCGTGATGGTCGACGATGACTTCTAAGAAGGAACCTTGTCATTCAAATATGTGGACAACAAAACCATGATTTGTGACCACCCAAAAAACGCTCCCCTGAAACTCCAGAAAGCCTTAGATCATGAGCATGAATGGGCAACATTAAACAAATGAAACTAAATCTTGAGAAGTGTTCTTTAATTTAATTTTGCTTCACAAAATACCCCATCCCAGCTCATCTGATGACCGTTGATGGTTGCTACCTACAATCAATAGAAGTGGTTTGCTTCCTTGGCATGATGATTCAATCAGATCTCAGATGGGATGCAAACACCAAGAGCATCTTGTCCAAAGCATCCAGATCTTACAGAGCCTTGACACCAGAGCTTGTCCTAGTGTGGACAGCCCATATCCACCCCATTTTGGAGTATGCTGCCCCCTTATGGCACTCATCCCTAACTGCCTTACAAACCCATTTTCTCAAACTATTCCAAAAGCTGCTCTGTGTCTCATCTTGAGTTCCAGTTACTACTCATATGAGGCAGCTCTTGCCACCCTCAAACTTCCTTCTCTGCAGGAAAGGAGGTCTATCCTCACTGCCAAATATGGTGCCTCCCTCCTGCGAAATCCTGACTGCCGACATGTTCTTCCCCCCTATCGAACTCCAACTGACTACAATCTTTGCCACAACTTGACAAAACTCCTGTGTGAAATTAAATGCCACACGAGATGGTTTTATGACTCTCCTGTTCCTAGAGTGACCAGGTTACAAAACAAAGCTGTGTGACCTATCCTGTATCAGTTCCCCATTTTTGCCATTTTGACCTTTTAACCCTTTTCCCTTTTGGTAATCTCACAGTGCCCATAACATCTTCATGCTTTCATCTGTTTCTTTTCTCTCTCTCTTCCTATTCTGACCCATTTTTGTTTTTGTACTTGTATATCTGATGTGGGAGATCAATTTGCCTTTGCACTACTTCTCCTATTTGAAATAAACCTTTCATCAATCAATCGAGGGATGGAGCAGGGTGGAGGAATGGTGTCACATTTGACAGATTAATTTCTCAAAAATTCTGCACAAAGAGAATGACCTTGATGGCTACTCCAGACATTCAGAGATAGGTCTGGAGTGGAAGCCTGGGTTAAATTGATCTTTACTGTACCTTGCTAGCCAATATGGGCTTTAATGAATGTAATTTGGCTTTATCATATTTCCTTTGTACCAGAAATAACAGTCAAGGATTCAAAGCACTCAAAAATCAAGTATTTCCCAGAGAAACTCATTTTTATATGTATCTCAATCTTTATAGGCTAAAATGTTCATGCTCCAGGAGTGGCCCTTTTTTGCCATGCATGCACTTGCAAAGTTCTAGCCAACTGATGCTTAAAGGCAAGTTTCAGCTACGGCAGCTCAAAATTGTCAACTGTTAGCATCATGATACTAAATATAATTAAACATGAACAGGTGAATGGTTTTCAGAAATAGTTCTCCCTCACACAAAAGTGAAACATGAATGCAGATGTCATTGTTGAGTCTTGTACTGTCAGGAGCAAGAAGAAGCAGAAATAGGCTTTTTCTATAACTTGACCATTCCAATCCATACTGCCATTGATCATGGAAAAGTGATAAAAATACTTGTAAAATTTTTTTTACTTGATTAGAGCAAAACATTAGCTTGTCTTCTAAAAATCATTAATTTGCTACATTTTCCAAAACTTTGGAGTCATACCTAATGAAATCCTTGTGGGTTCAACACAATTATATCAATTGAATGAATAATGATTTAATTTTTCCACCTCTGCTAACAGTGAATCCTCCTATCACCAATACATAAAGAAAACCTGTTCAAATATTTTGTATAAAAAAATATGATCATATATACTAATGGACATTGCTCTTAAGACACATGGCAGTTGTATATATGGTCATTAAAGTCAGGCTTACCTTCAGGGCATGGAGGTCTGAGTTGAGGGAATGCCCAATGAGGATAGCATCTTTTGGAAGCAATGCCTTCAGGTCCCTTTGAACTTCTTCCAGTGTTGTGTTGACATTGGCAAGCATCTCAGCTGTAATTCCACTGTACTCGGTGAGATAATTTATGATGCGATTTGCTGGTTTCACAAATGAATGATACACAACTTTCAACGCCTCATTGACGACAGCAATACGGGTAAGTTCATGCTTCTGATCCATCGTGAGACACATCTCACAATCAACAGCGTAAAGGGGGGAGTCTGGGGTCACCTCATCATACCGGTCCTGTGTCATTGTGTAATCAGACCACTCTGATCCCAGGGGGATAGGAAAGTTCTCAACAACCATCTCATATGGACTGAGAAGTAGAAGCATGCGATGGAATTTTTTGCTGTCATTTGGTGTTGCTACACTGTCTCGCTTTATCAGGGAGTCAATGGGGAAGAGGGCTTTGTACATCTGACACACCTCCCCATTCTTCACAGCATCCTCAACACTCCCATACTCTGCAAGACATAGAATGACAAAAAATATGTGAATTTACTTCCTTGCCTGTGTTCACCATCCTATTATGGCAACTGATTTAATAAAATAAATTATACCAAAATAAGCTAGTCAAGCCTGAGTATTAAAATTATATATTTTAAGTACTGAGGCTTTTCGATGAATTTATGAATGCCTGACAAAAAATGAAAGGATGATTGGAGGATCATCAAAGCACTCAATTTTATTAACACCTTGACTATAGAGTTTTGTGTGAAAGTTAAAACCTTTGGGTGAGAAATGCTGAGCTTGTTAGGATACAACAGGGAAAAAATCAATCCAGGACTAGTAAACAATGACAAATGGTACTTCTATTTATTTAAATGGTACTGATATTAATTTGCAGTCTCTTTTTATTTAATAAATTTCTCAGTGGCCAGAGTTTACTTTGAACCAGAGAATTCTTAGGCATGATAGTTGAGGAGGAATATTACTTGAAGCAATTATATTTTATTTATCATACCAAGATGGAAAATCCATTCAAAGTTAGAGTAAATGAATGACTGGGCCCTTAAATAATCCAAAATCAATGTCATTAATTAAACACTTATTCAAGGTGCCAATAGATCACCTTTGACAAGTTTGTTGAGTTTGGTGCTGGAGACAGGGATATGGCAGAGTTCTTGTGGGACTCCAGAGCCATAGCGTGCTGGAGCAACAAAGGAGACCCTGTCTTGAAATAAGGCATCAAGGATTCCCCCCTTATCTTGCACTTGCATCTCATTCAGTGTTGTGCCCTCAATAACACAGCAAACAGTGTGAGAGATCTTCGATTGACGCAGCAGACGGCACCACCTGAAGAAATTAAAACTCTAGTAAGTCCTGGCAATTCAACCACAGCATCACTTTAATTTAAATTTATGGGATCAGGTAGACTTTATTTTGAAGTATGACAAGATATACCGTGGTGGGTAAGGGCAGCAGATTCCCATCTGAGTAAGCAAGAGGAGCCTCTGGATGTCTGACATAAACAGCGGCATTGGCTTGGACTCTTCTTGTTTTAAAGATGCTAATGATCCTGGTTCCAAGAGCCAGAACTTTGGACTGCTCTGAAAACAGTGGATAACAAAAGCTCTCAATATCTCACATCTCACACATATACTTGATGGCTGTACATCTCAAATTTTTCAATGGAGATATATATTCAAGAATAAATATATTCACCATGCTCTTTTTTTGTTGCATTTTTCTCAGCTCCCACTTCAATCGTCGGACTTCATCCATCTCTGAATCTTCTTGCTGCTGAAGATTAGCAAAGAATATAATTGAAAATGTCAATAAAATATTCCACTGGGGCAATCTTATACAGGATGTGGTTTAAACATTTAAGGTGCTTTTAGCACCTTTGCAGTAGGTTCAGTCCTTTTTATTTGGAGGATAATGAATGCAACTGCAACTTCCTGAAATTTAGTTTGGATGATCTACCAGGACAGGATAGGATTTAAAGCAGATCTCAATCAGGGAAAAGGATAAGGAGCTTCAGAAAGTCCCTGGAGAACTTGGGGACATATTTTTCTTTTAAATCAGCTGGATATTAAAGGTTGCTCCTTTCCTTCATCATCTGGCTATTCCTTATTTTATGCATTTCCTTAGAAATTGTAAAGTATTATTTTATATAATATTCAAACACATTCAAGACTGTTTTGCAACTCTCTCAGCAGTAGGCATGAGCACTGTTTTCTCAGGCAAACTTGTGCAAACAATAAATAATTTTTTTGCACACAAATGAAGAGTTTTCAATGTTTTCATGTCTTCCTGGCATTATTCTTGCTCCTGGGCTATTATGATCCCAAGTAGCACAGAGGTGGCAAACCACCAACTATGTTGAGGGAAGAGAGCAGGTGGCCCATGACCTGAACTAGTTTGTGTCTCATCTGTTGCATTTCTCACTAGCTGCCACTGGCCTATCATCTTCCCAGCTGCTAGTGGCCATACACATATTCCTCATTAGCAGGGAGGTGGTGGGCCACTGGCTACATTGTGGTAAAAGAGTTGATAGCCCTTCACCTGCACAAGCTGCTTCAGATCCCACTTTTCACCACCAGCCTGCCTCCTCCTGGACCTCTAGCATATGGACCTTTGTACATTCAGGTCATCTCAAGTTGATGGAGCTCAACCATCCAGTGGCAAAACAGCTGGTATATCGTTCATCACATGGTCCATAATTCCCTACTTCCACCCAGTCATAAGTCATACTGGGCATTGAGAAACCAGGTGTAAGCACTCAGATACTGAGCCATGAATTGAACAAACTGTACTGACATTTGGAATGGGCTCAACTCTCCACTTCTCTATTACCATATATAACCTCAACAAAAGAGAAATACTTTTGATAAATTACAAAGGTAGGTCCCTAACTGTATTTGGTGGCTGCAGGAGAACATAAGTACCATCTTGTGGGAACTATTGGTACCGCACCTGGATCACACCATGTAACATACAATGTCAGTCATGAGAAGAATTATGAGAGGAAAGCTGGTGACCCACCACCTGTACTATGTAGCAGGCCATACATTGCAACCCACTAGTCATCACCAGGTTGCCACTTCTGGGCAACCAAGGGAACAACACATACATCAAATGCAACATTCTTGAGGAGGCCCACTGGCTGAACCACTATTCCAGCCAGCATATTACTGCCTCTGTGGGAAATACACCAGTATGGTGCCTTGACTGCCTCCAGCCCCTTGCCTCTGCGAGACTTGGGATTAGGGATGGGTTATTGACCAGTCAATTAAAAACATGTCAATTGACCAGTCAATATGGTCAACTATGGTCAATTTTGGTAAATAGGCCAACTTTGATTTATTTATTTATTTTTTCTTTGTAGTTTTTGCACCATTATATATGTCATTACTCACAAGTGATAGACTAGGGATGGGAAGTTGACTGGTCAACATCTCATTGCTAAGATAAATTTAATGTTCCAACTCATGCAATCTATATTGTAAACAGTAATGAATCATGTTTCATAGCTATATTAATTTTTTTTAGGCATAGGCATAGGCATAACCCAAGTACTTGCCCCATGATCGCAGACTGAGAATAATTGATGCTCTGATGCATACTATTAGCCAGGACCATGATTGACCTTGCACGAAACTAAAGTTCTAAAGCTGTTATTTAGATCTTGAACCTTAACTCTGAAAGTCCTTGAGGCTATAAAACCTTGAACAGCAAACTATGCCTGCACACACATTCTGCATCACTCAGGTGAAAGGTCATGGTAGTTTGAGCATTTACTAAAATGCTTTCATATGCAACAGGTGCCACAGTCTAGGTGTTTGGCAGGCTGCATGAACAAATCTTAAAAATTGAACTGGCTCTTTGGTTTTAGTGCTGGGGGATAAATGACCACAGTTATGAGCTCTATAAAAATATATTAATTCACAGAATAAAAAAAATTANAATCTTAAAAATTGAACTGGCTCTTTGGTTTTAGTGCTGGGGGATAAATGACCACAGTTATGAGCTCTATAAAAATATATTAATTCACAGAATTAAAAAAATTAGTGGTCAATAATGGTCAATTAAAAGGTGGTCAATTGACCAGTCAATTGACCGTCCCATCCCTACTTGGGATTATTGTCATTATGTCATTTTTAAATGAGACTGTGAGGTTTCAGAAGAACCTGACTGGGTAGTGGGTTGGATTAAGTTTACTGTCATAATTATTAAAGAGCCAGGAAACAAATGCAGAATAAAGTCAAGAGTTCTGGCAGGGACAAAGGTAGGATGGATGGGAGATGTTGGGATTATGAATTTTTTAGATAGAGCATGCACACATAGCTCGTATTCATTATCTACCATGCTCTGATTCCTGTGAAAACCATGATTAACCCTTAACCAATTTGTTTCTTGGGGGGAATTTTTGACGAACACACATTGCTCTAAGGAAATTGCACTGTATTCTTTGCTCATGCATTTACTTGAAAATGTTTTGGCTTGAATCAAAATTGGAGAGAGCAGAGAATGTTTTCTTATGAAAAAAAAAGTGGACATATTGCCCATGAACCTAATGGTACAGAATTAGTTTTCTTGGTCGATGCTTAAAGGAAAAAATGGTGACAATCAACTTTAATAGTCTATTGTTGAGTTTTAAGGATGAAGAGACAGGTCTTTGGGCACAGGCATATGGGGGAATCTCAGTCCTTTAATATTGTGTCTATGGAAAAATTATAAGTAATCAGGCCCACATGCATAATAAATAGTGACCTTCTTGGGCCCTACTTGAAGATACTCCACATAATTTGGGATGCTTGATTGATTTGTTAGGGAAATTAATCCATAAATCTCATAAAGTCATTCTGGCTCAGGAGATTTGCTTCCAGCATTAAATCATTCTTTATTTCTTTCATTCTCCCTGTTATGACAATCCTCTCCAGGCTGGGAATCCCATTTGCACCACTGTCTATTCCCATCCCATTTATGTGGAACCATCAACATCTTGAATGACAAATTTCAATGTAATTTTTGGAAAATTACATTGAAAATTACATCTACGCTCATTGGATGTGACACCAGGTGACTCAGAAGTTCCTGACTTTACACAATTATGGATGAAACTCTATGAAAGGCATCTTTAGGAAATGCATTAGGTGTCACATCTGCAGGTCATTTCCCAAAATATTTCTGGAAAAGGACCAATTCTGCTGAAATATTCATGGTATCACCTACTCATGTTGTGCCACCCCATGAACATTTCCTTTCATTATCATCTATTGTTTTCCCAGTGTAGGCTTCTAAATTATTAACTTTTTGGGCCACCAAGTATTCAGGGTAACCCAACTCATGAATTTCAATGGATTCAGAATGAGGAGGCATAAAGAGCAGAAGCAACTTGTTCTTATTTGCCTGTGACAATTTGTGCCATGTTCTGTGTACACCTCATCCCACATTGAATGGAACTCATTCCTGTGTGAACTTGCATTCCCAATTCATCACTTCATCATTAGATATGATATGTAACATGGTATTAAGTGTAGTGAAATAACTGTATAGGTCCCCAAGCTAAATAAATGCTTTAGAGAAGGCCAATGCTAAGATAATGCCAGCCTCCAATGATGAGAAAGGTCTTCATTACCTTTATGACTCATGACTCAAGACACAGCAGTGGAGGGTTCTCTCTGGAAGAGCCAATGATATAGAGGGATTCTACATGGGAAGTATGGCTTAAATTGTTCTGAAGTCCCTCTGCTTTCTACATGGCATCATTCTTTTATATCCTTACAGATGGAATTTCAAAACCATGTAACTGTACTTTCCAGCTCTGCATGAGTCAAATATAAAGCCCATTCTACATTACATGTAGGAAAAATCAGCCATTATGTCATTTGACATTTATATTGGATTTCTCTATGGAAAAGCAGTTAAGGGTTAAGGAAGAATATGCCAAGGAATAAGCTGCACAATAGAAAAACAAAAATAAATTGATAAAACACAATTTCATATTTTAAATTATGACTTATTGCCAGCCATGAATGCAGCCTACTGATATGGAATGAATGGATATAGCTAACAGCCTTGAGCTCAACAACTGAAATTCAAATGCGAAATTTTGCTTAGAAATGTAATGTATGAAGTGGGACTGTACCAATGCATTGGCAACTACCAATATTGACTGCTGGTGCCAATGCCCAATGAAGAACATCCTGAACAAGGAAAAAGAAGAAAAATAAACCAAGAACATGGCTTAGGAAATGATTCTCAAAGGCAATAGGATAAAGGTAAGCCTGTCCTGATGTATTTATGTCATTTTCAATAGCTGAAGGCACCATTGGCTTTATTACCTGTCACGATCACACACCCCCAATCCCCAATCATAGATGAGGGTTGATGAAAGATGGAAAGAGGTCTGAACTCCGATTGAGGCAAGAAACAACGCAAGTCAAACCTCTACTAGATAGCAATGAGAAAGGGCTAAATACCCCTATAACTGCTCCCCCCCCTCCCTGGTGCATCCATGCACTATCAATAGTTCAGGTTGATATATCAATGCTTTCAAAACAGCCATCATTATAGCCCTAATAAAAACTGAACATGGTTTTCTAGTAGGTAATATTTTATATCATGGTTCCACCCTCCTTCTCTAGATGGCGCCATCAGCATCAGCACTGATAGGCATGAGATCATAATCAGCCCATTTGTCAAATGTGACCACAGGTACAGCCTTAGTATAAAACAATGAATATGTTTCTATTGGAATCCATACTCACTGGTTAATGAATATTTTCCTGAAACTGCTGAGAAGCTCCATTGGTGTTCTAAGCATTCAATTATTCTTTCAACAATTAGGGTGATTTTTTTAAATGCCATGCTGAGAGCACAAGTATGCACAGAGTAGATGTATGCATGCTTATAATCTTAAAGTCATGACTGCAGAATATCTTCCACAAGTGAAAATCTTGATAATAAATGATTCTAAAATATTAGGAACATCTGTTTTACTAAATACAGGGTGTCCATGAAGTCCCCAACTAATTTGCAGAAATAATGATAATTTGATGTTGCAAGAATATTGATTGATAATGTTGAGTCTTCATGAACATGTGGCAGTGGTTTCACTCCAAGGCAAGCCATGCATTAAGATCAGAGAACTGTTTCAAAGATTGAACAAACCTGGACCCACCGACAAAGCAATTCTTGAATTGCTAATTGAATTTAAATGGACAGAATCTGTCATGGTGGATGATCTGGCCATCCATGTACTTCCCTGGTAACAGTGGAATTGGTAAGAGAAGCTTTTAAATGTAATCCTAAATCATCAGTCAGCCATGCATCACATAAACTGAATTAAGCCAAATCAACTCTTCACGATTTCAAAGTTACTCTAAAGATAAGAGCATATCACATTCAAATGCTTCATGATTTATAAGTAGAGGATTATGCTGCATGAGTTGCATTGTGCGTTGATATGGTCGAACAAATTAAGATGGAGGATTTATTGGATCACATTCTCTTAAGTGATGAAGCTACTTTACAAAAGTGGCACCGTGGACCATCTGCATGGGACACTGGATGTTGCATGTGCACTTGAATCCAGGGCATGGAAAGGCATTCTGATATAGTATGTGATGTTAAGGAGATTCTCCAGTTAGCCATGATCAAAAATTATCTGTGAACCCAAATTCATGCCCACCTCTGCATTTTGTTGGTCCAATTTTCTTTTCTTGAGTTCAGGTTCCTCAGCAGAGCTGATGTAGGCAATTACCTCTGTCTGCTTCATCTCCTCTGTGCATTCACAAGATGAATCTGAACTGGATTCTTCTAAGACTTCAATCTGTTTGCTCTTTTGGAGGAAACATAAAGCATACATATATAGTTGCATTCCTCTTCACAAAAATTCATGCATAATTCATAGGCTTATGACATTTTCAGTATATAGCATAAGTTCTTGCTGGCTGACCATTTCTATCTCTCATATGTATAACTTCAATTTCTCATATTGCTTCTTAATCATACACTGAATGAATTTTGTGGCAAAGAATTCCAAGCATTTTCAGGAAAATAATGATTTTCATGCATCCCAACCTCAAACAACATCTGCAATGTCACAGCCCAGAATTTTCCAAGGAGTAAGTCTCTTACTAAAATATGTCATATGGTAGGCCTAGTATTAACCCTACTATAGGGAATGGAAAGGCTTACTTCTTGGACTATCTGTGTTGTGCACTTGCTAGCCTCATTTGCTTTCATCACATTCACAAGTGCCTTCAATTTTGACGCTTTCTTGGCTTTGCGAGCTTCCTTACGATTCGTCCTCTTTGGGCGTCCCATTCAGCTTAATTCTAGCATTAACTTGGACTCTAATTACATATATTAATGGGATTGGTATAGCGGAGGAATCTGGCGAAGTGCAATCACTCTTAGTGGATGCAGCTTTAGCCACATTTGGAGAGCTTACCCACAAGACTAACAGTAAAAAAAGGGCAATAACGTTATAATCTAACGTTAGGCTGTGCTGAAGCAGCTAGTAAAGGTTGTATGAAACCATTCAAGAACCGGCTTTGCCTTTTTGTCGTTTTCAGAATTCGCAACCCTAGAACACGTGGACAGCAGATCAGGATGAACTCATTTTCTTTACAGCGATGCCATCAAGTTTTCTGCCCATAGCTAATTTCTCGCTTCAGCGCGATGTCTGTAGGTATTAAACTTTTATGAATATAAGTGAAATGACAACATTTTGCTACATAATTTCTAGGTGAAATCTGTGGATGCTTTTAAAATGTGAATACATATTAAGAATGCGAGAGAATGTTGCTAAATATGAACGCGCGACGAGCATCACTGGCGGGGCAATGTCTTCTTCCATTGAATGGACAATTATTCAAGCTATTCATTGGCGAAACGAGTAGAACGCAGCTTGCATCACATTTCCGGAGTGTAAATCACCAGCTGCAGTAAGACTATGGCGAAAAACAGCAAGGCATTATAGGCTTAGCTCAGGAAGACAGGAGGGCTCATTGCAGCCCAATGAGAGTGGCAATGGAAGGGAACGGGAATAACGATGCCTTGAGCAGCTCCTTCCTCCAAGATGCCCAGTACATTGTCCACGAATCCGAAGGTCAGTCTGTCCATCCTTTAGACCAGTTCCCATGCGTAATTGTGGTTGAATATATTCTTTCTTTCGCCGTGACAGAGAATGGGTCTCACGATGGCATGGTCCAGGACGACCAAGATGACTCAAATCAAGGCGGCAAGAGTCAAGAGCCACTGAGGGAACAGGATCGCTTTTTACCCATTGCTAATGTGGCCAAGATCATGAAAAAATCCATTCCCAAAACAGGGAAGGTTAGTTTACAGTCATGCAGACCTGTCTCCGTTTGTGGATTTTTTTATTTTTATTATTTTCCAAGGACTATGAACGAAGAGAGCATACAGATCTTAGACGATGACCAGACTTGCCAAAGTTATATAGCATTAAGAATCGACCCAGGAAATCAAGAACATAGCCTCTCAAGGTGCCCATAAAGCTTTCTTGCTCTGTAATTCTGGTCCATTTGATGCATTTACTGTAACTTGGTGTCACACAATACTTCATACTTGCAACGTTTCACCTTTATACACAAGAAATTTAAAACAAGGAGAATCCTTTAATCTGCTCTCTACAAAAGACAATTTCTGGCCTGCAGTTTACAGTAGAGCAAAGGACACCTCATTGTACCTTCATTCTTGCCTTTTGTTGCCTAAGTCCCCAGATCCCTGCTTCCATATTGCTCCAACATATGAACTGCTCGTGCATGTAGAACTGTTTTTTTTTTTGTGCCTCATACTGACATAAATTATGCATTTATCCTTTTCCAGCCCTAAATTTAAAAATACAGATATATCACCAAATTGCCTTTTTTTTAAAAGGCAAATGAAGCAACATGAGTCATTATTTATCTTTATTATTAATTCCCTTTTTCAACTTCATTAATGAATGCACAGGGATATTGCTTCTTGGATAAACACGATGAGGACTGGATAGCTAAATCAATTTTATAGTTCTCTTAATCCAAGTGGAGTGACGAATCCAGCGACTGCTAGCCAGATGTAAGAAGGCAACAGTAAAATAGGCAAAGAGGCCAATGTGTTGAGTGACTCATCAGAGGATCAGGCTTATCAGTTTTTATGCATGCATTATTAGTATTCTCTTGTAGTTTATGGGATGAATGTATGTGTAGTTATGTCAGTTGAAATGGAAGGAGCACCCTCTAGTAATTAGCATCCTAAATGATTATATGGTTACCATCATTGGCTCTGGTATTCCAGCAGTTGTCTTTTGAAGAATTAACTGATTAGAAGTAGTATGAAACTTGAGTCTGAGACTACTGCGAAGGATATGTTTTGGCCTACACATGTATACTGGAATAAAAAAGCAACCTGGTTAGTGTACCAGCAGATCTGCACTGTTGAACAGATTTGGGTTGAAATGAATGCAGGACCTGTTCTGATCGGGAAGCATATGATTGATATTTCAGATTGCCAAGGATGCAAGAGAATGTGTCCAAGAATGTGTGTCCGAGTTCATCAGCTTCATCACGAGTGAGGCCAGTGATCGGTGCCACCAAGAGAAAAGAAAGACCATCAATGGAGAGGACATCCTCTTTGCCATGTCAACTCTGGGCTTTGACAATTATGTTGAACCCTTGAAACTCTACCTCCAGAAGTACAGGGAAGCCATGAAGGGAGAAAAGGCACTTGGCATGCCTGATGGTTATGATGACATGTCAGAAGAGGCTTCTGGCTTCTGTGAGTTCAAGTTTTGAAGTCTGTTCCTTCTAGAGTGATACCTGTTCAAGGAAAGACTATGCTTCCTGTCCCTTTTCCACCTTATTGCCAGGTTAATGGCATGTCTCTAAAAACCTTAGTGAACCCAATTCTCATATGAAATGTAATGAACCTTCATTGAGGTTAGGTGAGCAACCACTGGGAAAGATGGGACCATACCAATTTAAGGAGCAAAGTGTTTTCTCTTGGAAAGGTGTATTTCTTACTGTGTAGTGGATGTGGATTGGGCATAAGAATTTCTCTTTCCTTTGCAGCTCCTCATATTCTGACCACTAACGATGGCCAAACCCAGGTGGTCTACTATCAGCAATACCAGCTAAGTTGAAGACTCCCATGAAGACTTTGTTTTGGTATTGGAATGTTTGCAGAACTTTGGTGAAAGGATACATGGTTAGTGTGAATGACACAGTGTGAAGGCAGATGCATTTTAGACTTGTTTTTCACATGTCTTTGTGAAGTCACTTGAGTACAAATGAACAGCTGGAAGGCAATACTATTCATTTCAATCAGAACAATAATTCAAAATTCATTCCCATCTTCAAGGAACACTGACAGTCAAAACTGAGATGACATTCCATTTTCATATCTGTTTTGACTAGCATGATTCTAACAGGGATATCAGGCCACTGTTTCACTTGCAGGTCATGGACAGTTGTAGCTGTAAACTACAACTCATCTACATGCAAATAAATATGGAAAAAGAAGACAATGGAAATAAAAAAGTGGCCCTTATCTACATGCAAATCAACTTCTAATATCCATGCTGTCAGACTACATTGTAAAATAAAAGAGGGAGTATATAAGGGCATTTTCATATATTTTGAGGAAATATTTGCAGTTAATTGAAGTACAAAGACTCCACATATTGCTTCCTCAATAATAAAATGAACCAAAATATCCTATTCCAATAATTTAGAGGATACCTGCACAACCACAATTTCCTAGCTACAACATTTTTGTCATTACTAGGTCACTATTGAAACCTCACAGTACAAAAGGATAACTCAGACACGAAAAAATTTGAAAGAATTACGTGCAAAATACCTGTAAACAGCACCATCAGTTAATTATTGACATATTGCAATACTAATACATAAACCATCCCTGACGAACCAAGATGAAACTCTTGATTTTTTTCAAAGTTTTATACAGTGCAGTACAACTTCATGTATTGAGCGAGTGAATGCAAGAGGACCTTATATACCCCCTTTAATGTGACAAAATGCTAGATTTCTGACCATAACAGTTGTAGAGGAACTTTAGAAAAGTTCACCAGAGTTCCATATAGACGCGTCTGAGGCAAATCCTGGAACAGACAAGTTCCCATCGCCCTGCTAGAGGCATCATCTGGTGTAAGAGATGGAAATCAGATGTTAAAAAGTTCCTCTATTCTCTATGTCAAGTGGTGGATCTCCATTATTCAGGAAAGTAGGGCCACTTTGTTATTCAGAGATTGGCATTTTCTTCCTAAGATCAAGAGGAAGAAGGCCAATATAGACAAGAAATCCATCAAGGTGGGTGAGACTTGAAGAATGGAAAGTGAAAGAAGAAGATGGAGTTCATGCTGGGGGTCAATACCCATCAGCCCATAGGTAGGGATGATTGCTGAGGAATAGGCAATAGAATATGCAGTGGGCCAGGGGATGAACAATTCATACATTATGAAATGATTTGTCATTCAAATGCAGTGGTTTTTTTCTCAGGAAAGGGCATGATGGAAATGCACTATGAAGCAGTTACGGATACAAGAGCACATATTAATTTCACTACATCACAAAATAAAAAACTTCTATGCACTATAAAACTACAGCAGTAACAGAAACCTAGAGAATATAATTTTTAAGTTACTTTTCTAGAGCGAGGTCCTTCATGCGGTTTAATGCAGAGCCGGCATAGAACCACTCGATCTGCTGCTTGTTCATGGAATGGTTCAATTGAATCCTCTCCATGCTCCCATCTTCATGCTTGATCTCACAGCTTACAGGCTGCAGGTACAGACTCATGAAAAATCCTGTCCAAAACAAGTCAGAGACACGATGAGAATGACTCACCTTCCCAGGCTGGAGTTTATGAAGGCCTATGAGGGAGATGCGATCAGAAGGTTTGATCTTGTCATAGTCATGGGGATCGGCAAATGTGAGGGGAAGGAGACCTTGTTTCTTGAGATTGGTCTCATGGATGCGAGCAAAGCTCTTGACAATTATGGCCCTTCCTCCTAGGTGGCGGGGTTCCAGGGCTGCATGTTCCCGGCTGCTACCCTCCCCTGAACCACCCAGGATTGAATCATTTTTCAGACAATCTACATACTTTCACCATCTGAATGGCAGAATCCCAAGGGAACTCACCATAGTTATCATCACCAACAACACACCATGTGATTCCTTTGGCTTTGTATTTACGTGCAATTTCTGGCACAGGGCCCCATTCTCCAGTTACCTGGCTCTTGACCTTGTTGGCTTCCCCATTTTCTTCATTGATAGCCCTAGAGTGGGAAAAACAATTAATCTAACTGATAGCTTATGATTATCAAGGAGACTCCATGCTGATCATTACCCAATGAAAGCATTATTGGAGATGTTGTCCAGATGTCCTCGATACTTGAGCCAAGGACCTGCTGCTGAGATGTGATCGGTGGTGCATTTCCCTTTCACCTGAATATTAAAAAAATTTCTCATCTGTCCTATCAATGACAACTTCAAAATTAAAGCTAGAGTTTAAACACTACAAGCCAACCTTGATGAGAATGGGCATGTCTTTCAGATCGTCTCCTACAAATCGATCAAAGGGCTGAAGGAGTTGCAGACGTTGTGAATTGGGGTCAACATCAACATGGAGTTTTGACCCATCTGGAGGGGGTGCCTGATAGGTGTCTGCTCCAGGATCAAATCCCTTTGATGGTAGCTCATCTCCATATGGTGATTCCAGGAGAAATTCATGCCCTTTAGTAGTAGACAGGTAATTCAATATCTCAGAAGAACTTGCCAATAGGAACTCATCAAATAAGATAGATTTGGATATCTATATGGGAGTGTCAACTGACCATCCTTGTCGAAGAGCTTGTCCTTGCGGGGATCAAAGTCTAATCTGCCTTTGACAGCCAAGGCTGTCACCATTTCAGGTGAGGTCACAAATGCATGAGTGGCTGGATTGGCATCATTTCTTCCAGTGAAGTTCCTGTTGTATGATGACACAATTGTATTCTTCTCACCCTTTTTCACATCTTTTCGATCCCACTGCCCAATGCATGGACCACATGCATTGGCAAGCACTGTTCCACCAAAGTCTCTCAGGATTTGGGCCTGAAATGAAGAATAACCCTTATCCCTTCATAAAACATCTTTACATCAATCTTGAGTTGCAGGGGAGGAACAGACGATGGAATCCCGCTCAATTGTAGCCCGAATTTGCTCTGATCCTGGGGTGACAGTGAAAGGTATGGAAGACTTGAGTCCATGGCTGAGGACCTGCTTGGCAATGCTAGCACATCTTGTCATGTCCTCATAACTGCTGTTTGTGCAGCTCCCAATCAGTCCTAGACAACAAACGATTGTGAAGTGGAACCAAAGCGCAAGTACTGCTTCTTGAGGAGCATCAAATCACAACTCACCAACTCTGATGTCCAGGGGCCAATCCCTCTTCTTGGCTCGCTCACCCAGTTTGTGAATGGGATGAGCAAGATCTGGTGTGAAGGGCCCATTTACATGTGGCTCCAACTCCGTCAAGTTGACGGCAATCACCTAAGTGACCGAACCAATCACATATACTCAGAGCTCAGATCATGAAAAAGGGTTTGGATTCAAATAATCAAACCTGATCATATGGAGCATCGTGATCAGCATTTAGGAGCTCCTTGTATTGATCAGCCATGTCTCCAATAT
The DNA here is from genome assembly GCA_905338385.1 of Darwinula stevensoni. NCBI lineage: Eukaryota > Metazoa > Arthropoda > Ostracoda > Podocopida > Darwinulidae > Darwinula > Darwinula stevensoni. Next base: position 55,262 of record CAJPEV010001509.1, read on the forward strand.
CCTTTCTTCCTGTTGCAGCAAGATAAGACTTCATTCTGCTGTTGTATGGGAAGATTGATGTCGTGGCTCCAATCTCTGCACCCATGTTGCAGATTGTTGCCATTCCTGGAAAGAAACACATTCTCTCATGTATACTGTTCCTTTTATTGGTTGGCTCATTTTATGTGGAAAAAACTGTTCTATCCCATTGTAATTTGTGGCATGTTAACACAAATGAGTCTCACCAAATTCATAAATTTATTAAGAGATGGCATGAAGACCAACAAACTGGTTCAAATGGAAGCAAATAAATAGGTTAGTCTTGATTAGGGCACTGGTATGCACTAGCTCAGTAGTTTTTCAAGGATACAGAGGAAGAGCAGGGAAGGAAGAGAGGGCTGACAATAAAAATTATAGGTACCAGAAGAGAACATTAGGAAAGAGAGGGTGTCTTTTCACTGAAGTCACATGTTTTATGCACAGTAATTAAGAAACAAGGGGATTCATCAATTCACTTAGGGAAGGGAAATTTAGTCACCTATTTTCAGTACAATCTTTCCTATTTGAATGGATGAGGGAGAGGAGCAGAAGAGAAAGGATCCATATCATGCATACCTGCTACATAGTAACACTCACAGGTTTACCATCACTGCTTCCATTTCCTTGCTCTGAACCAGTCTTGTGGCCTCAGAGTTGATTAACAGCAGCATCTCGATCAACATATACCCAATGTGTTTAGTGGTCATCTGCATATACCTTGCATAAGCAGGCACTTGCTTCTAGAAGCACATGTAGAGGCATAGGTTGAAAGGGGTCAATGTTAATCAATGGGAGTGGAAAGGGGATTAGACATCATGGTGTTCGAAAATGAAACAAAAATTACTGTCTCCCTCTCCAAGATGCAATTAGGGTGCCAATATTAAATAGATAGGAATGTTGCCAAAAGCCTACATCAGCTGTGTAGAAGGGTGCAAATGCATGTAGTATGAGACAGTTTTTGCGATGTGGCAATAATATTGATACATGAAGATGTTATTGATTATTGAAGAACATGAAGTTGGATTGATAACATACCATAATACCTTGGTTTGAGCAGAAAGTAAATTTGTCATTTCTATAAAATATGAAAAAAAAGGAACTTCCTAGCCTAACAGGGGAGAGAAAGTTCATATTAAAATTGGAATTTAAAATTATTTTACAAAATTGCTATTTCCTTTCCTTTTTTATTCATGGGAAAGGGATAAGATTTGCAAGCTTTGAAGCGGCTACATTTTAAAATACCAAATACAGATTCTTATTGATAAATATAAACATTTAGCAAGAAACAACTAAAGAAGCTTACCAGTGCAGGAGATGGAGTCTAAACCATCTCCAAAATATTCAACTATGGCACCAGTGCCTCCTTTCACAGTCAAGATGTCAGCCACTTTCAAGATCACATCCTTGGGTGCTGTCCAGCCACTAAGCTTCCCTGTCAGGTGCACACCTATAACCTATGGAAAATGTGGTACAAATTCAGTATCATGCTACAAAACATAATTTCAAAGACAATGGTGATTTCTCTAAGTTCATGTAACATAACCTTCTCACATCAGACATCATCCAGTACAGCACATTCTTGTCCAATACTTTTCTCCTTAGTGCTGTAGGCTTCTGCTTCGTCACTACTGCAGCATCTAAGAATGGCATCTGAGGAAAATGCATGCAAAGAGAAAATATTTTTGGATGGAGCTCAACTGACCTTTGGGCACTTGAGTTCCCAGGGGAGATCAGCCATGACGTCCACGGCATCGGCTCCGCCGACTCCGATGCACAGGCCTCCCAAGCCTCCACCATTTGGTGTATGAGAATCTGTTCCAATCATGAGGAGTCCTGGGAAGGCATAATTCTCCAAGATGATCTGTGAGTGAATATTGCATCAGTAATCCTTCGCCCACCGAAAGGACAGCCCAGTTCTGAATTCCTGGGACTCACCTGATGAATGATACCTGACCCAGGTTTCCAAAACCCAAGACCATATTTGGCAGCTCCAGTACTGAGGAAATTGTAGACTTCTTTATGCAATTCCTTTGCTCTTGCTAGGTCCTGCTCCCCTCCAACCTATGAATATCACAATAAAAAAATGCATATTCTAAATCAGGCCAAAAACTTATCCAGAAAGAAGACTCTCCAATTCCAAGGTACCTGAGCTTCAATGAGGTGATCACAGTGAATGGTAGAAGGCACAGCCACCCTGGGAAGACCTGATGAAATGAACTGCAGCATTGCCATTTGGGCAGTTGCATCCTATGAGTCAAAGCAACAATGTGCAATCACTTGTCACAGAAAACGAATAAAAAAGCATTCAGTTGGCTAGAGCCACAAGTTTCCAACCTGCATTGCAACTCTGTCTGGGCGTAGCCTCAAGTAACTCTGTCCTCGTTCGATCTCTTGACTGGCTGGATCGTCCAAGTGAGAGTAGAGAACTTTCTCTGACAATGTCAAGGGCCTGTCCAACCTTTCATTGAAGAGGACACAAACATTTTACTCTTGTACCTGAAGACTTCAACTTTGGCCTACACCAAGGCCTCCTCTATAACGTACCTCTTCTTGACGACTTCCAGGTTTTTCATAAGTTTCTCGTAGGGCAAGTAAGACGAGTGGTCAAACTTGCTCATGGCCACTTTCTTTGCAGCAGAAGCCAAGGGTGACAAATGAAAACATTTTTGTTGGATGATCTGCAGCTTCTGCTGACAGACTTGACCCTAATAGAAAAGAAAATAATGTAAATCCATGGTCTAAAGTAGCCACAGAACCATTTAACAACTTTGGATTTCCTTTGTACTCTTCTACGAAAGTAACCTCATCCAGTCCTTCAGAAGGAGGTCGTTGGATCTAATTAGTCCATTCAAATATGAACTAAGTCCTTCCGAATTCACTGAAATTACATCATATTAGGCCTATTCGCATCCTCACTTACCCGGAGCAGGCCCACGCCCAGGGGGCGATGTAATAAAGTCCTCATATTTGCCAGCAATCCAAAATTCCGCGACTTGGAAGAACCCTCACGAGATCCAGGCCATACACATCAGCTGCCTTAGCAGCAACAGCGACATCTGACTATACAGCAGGGAAGCAAGGCTCGATGCCTATTTTTAAGGCCTGCGATTGGTTGAGATGTCGCCGTCGTCTGCTTCACAAAGGTGTCTGCGCTTACTGTACCACGTGGGGATATGATATATCTGCCTCGGTGACTTGAGTCACCTTGGAGCCCTAGACGTACGTTCCATTTGGCTGAAGAAGTTGCCTCTTGTCCATAACAATGGAAAGTGAGAGGAAGAGGATCTTCACCATTCTCTACGGCAGTCAGACGGGGACTGCGCAGGATGTTGCAGAAAGAGTTGGAAGAGATGCAGTGAGGTAGGCGAAGGCGCTATAATTATGTAATTAGCCTAAGCCCTGATTCAATAATGGCCGGGAGACTCAAGGAAAGCCCTGTACAGGGATTCTCTATTGATTCCCCCCCCCCCCTTAATTGTAAGAGAAGTAGGAAATACTTATTTTATTCCATTGTCATTTATCTACCAATGGCCTATTATTTTGAGAAGGTTGATTTCGTTCAAGTTGAATGACGAGTCGCAATTAAGGAGGTAGAGGGGTGCAATCAGTTGGAAAGCCCTGGAAGTAAATTTGAGATTGAACTGATTTCTCAGAAACATCGCAATCTCTGGTGTTGAAATCTCCAGCACTTTCAAGGCCCAAGTAAATAAAGAGATGATGTTCAGCAAACCAAACCATGAACATGAAAATATCAATAAATATATCTGCATTTTCTTAAAAAGTGAACATAAGGAATGAAGCATGTTAACTACAATAGGAATTCAGCAGACCTGACAGTTTTAAACACTTCCAGGATGCAATTTGAGTCACACGTGAAGCCCATGGATGACTACGATGTGTCCGATCTTCCCGACGAGAGCCTCATGCTGTTTGTGTGTGCCACAACTGGACAGGGAGAAGAGCCTGATAACATGAAGAAGTTCTGGTCGTTCCTACTGAGGAAATCTCTACCTGCAAATTCCTTGAGTGGGATGAACTATGGAGTCCTTGGTCTTGGGGATTCATCTTACCAGAAGTTCAACTTTGTTGCCAAGCGCCTTCACAAGAGATTGCATCAGCTTGGGGCAAGGTATGGCATTCTGTCTGCTCTGAATTCCATTCTGACAAGTCGTTAAACTGCATTTCTTTTCAATGCGATGGATGCCGATTGCACAGGCCGCTCTTACCAGTAGGATTGGCAGATGATCAGCATGATCTGGGACCAGATGCTGTCACTGTGCCATTTTTGGAGAGCTTCTACATGAAAGTCTTGGATGTATCACCCTTGCCACCTGGAGTCAAGGTCATTGACTCATCCATCCTCCTCCCTCCAAAGTATGAAGTGAAAGTATTGGAGGGTGGCTTGCCGGATCAAGTGCAGAATGCAACAAGAAATGTATCAGATATTTATGACCTCAAGAACCCATGGTTTGCAGAAGTGATCCACAACAAACGGGTAACTGCTACCGATCACTGGCAGGACGTGCGACTGATTTCCTTCAACATTGAAAAATCTTTCATCTCTTATGTACCTGGCGATGTGGCCATGATCATGCCAAAAAATTCTCCCAATGATGTTCAAGAAATCCTGGACACTCTAGAGCTGAATGGCGAGACGGTGATATCGATCCACGAGAGAAATCCCAATGCACCTCTGCCCCCTGAATCAATCCTGCCCAGTAGATGCTCCTTGTGGCAGTGCTTCCAAGACTACCTTGACATCAAGTCTGTCCCAAAAAGGTGGGTGTGATCTATAGGGTGGCCTGTGTAAAAGTGGCCCCAGCCTGCCACTTTGTGATGCAGAATTTATGTACTTAGCAATTAAAGCAGGTGCTGAGAATGGTGCCCAAATGGACAACATGTCTTGTCTTCTCATGTCTATGAAGTTGACTTAAAAGGAAAATCTGTTTATGGCAGGTTTATGGAAAGAACAGGCTCATGTGATTGGTCATCCAGTGGGTGGTAACATGTGTGGAGGGAGGACAGCCTAGATGTTTTTATTTCTAACTCTGTCACTTTTACATGGGCCACCATATCTTTAGTCCATTGGAGACCACTTTTTTTTAGATGTGCCATTTTCTTGTGTCTTTTCAGATACTTCTTTGAACTGTTGAGTAAGTTCACCCCAAACGAGCTGGAGCGCGAGAGGCTTCAAGAGTTCTGCTCTCCCGAGGGAGCAAACGACGTGCTGGATTACTGCATCAGACCGAAACGCTCCATCGTGGAAGCCTTGCAGGATTTCCCTCATGCTACTCAGGCCATCCCACTGGAATATTTGTTTGATCTCATTCCCTCCATGAAGCCTCGAGCTTTCTCCATTGCCTCTTCGCCCAAGGTTTACCTCTTGCTTGCAGATTCCTAAGATATATGATCAAGTTTACTGCAAAAGAAGTGCATTATTCCCATGCAGGCTCATCCAGGGCAACTGCAGGTCCTCGTTGCAGTTGTACAGTATCGCACCAAGATCAAAAAGCCCCGGCTTGGTGTCTGTTCCAATTATCTGGCAGGGCTGAAACAAGGAGACAAGGTTGTGTTGTGGGTGCGAAAGGGAACACTTCGATTCCCCAAACAGCCTTCAGTGAGGGCAACATTTGTTTCTTTGGGGGGCTATAAAACTTCTTGATGTTTAAAGGTGTTGTTGGTTGATGTGGTGTTGGTGTTTCAGGACTTGCCAGTGGTGATGATAGGACCAGGAACAGGAGTGGCTCCTTTTCACTCTTACATCTTGGACGAATTCCATGACGATGCCAAAAGACACGCAAAGAATGGAGAACCGGGTCGTCTGCTCCTGTTCTTTGGAAGCCGTAATCGAGACAAGGATTACTTCTTTCAGCCTGAGTATGAGCACATGATGAAATCAAGCCCCATGCTGAAAGTCATCACTGCCTTTTCCAGAGATCAGGACCAAAAAATGTAAGAAGCATTAAAGGAATCATCATTTGAGATTCAGGTGCATGAATCCTTGCACAGAAAAAGCCCTAAAATATATTTTCCCCCAGATACGTCCAACATCGTCTGCGAGAGCATTCGGCTCTGGTGTGGGACGCCGTCGACCGCGACGCCTTAATCTGCATCGCCGGCAACTCAAAGCAGATGCCCGAAGCCGTTCGGGAAGCCATCAGAGACGCCATAAAGGAAAACGGAGGCATGACCGAAGAGGATGCATCCGCATATCTCGCGAGACTTGAAGCTCGTGGAAGACTTCAAATGGAAACTTGGTCCTGATGCATCTCGAGTTAGTGCTCGTTAGTTCTCATTGCCAATGGTGATAGGATATTTAAACATTTTTTTTCAATAAAGACAGGACTGTGGTTTTGTCCCTGGTGCAGTTAATTGTTAGACTGCAAGATCTGAAGAGAGCATCTAAGTCACCACTTCTCCTGGGCCGACACCGATGCAGATGTTTTTTTTTTTTCATGAGCAATAAGTCGTGCATGCCAAAGAGGCTGATACATTGACAAGTCCCTCTGTCGGTGAGCATGAATTGTTTACTTTATCTTGTTGAATAATAAACTGTGACTCCCTTAGCATGCCATTATTCCAGGTGTTTTGTGGATTGAGTCTCCACAAAGTGCATCGAACTTAGATGAGGCCCACGTTTAGTGCCGATTATGCCAATAGGGCCTCGTTTCTCCCGTCTTGAATTGTGATGCAAAATATTACATTCATCATACTGCTTACATTTAAAATTTGGTATGCAACTCGTTACCGTGAGACAGACGAGACCGCAATGTGCGGTACCAACCAGACGGCATGAGACAGGGCTTTAGCCTCTCCCTAAGGTCTTGAAGGAGGGAGGGGTAGGTCAACCCTAAAAACTAGATTTTAACTGTTGTAGCTCTCGGAATGCATATTGTAAAACCATGACATAAACAATGTATCGAGAGCAGAAGCTCTCCAAGCGAAGGGAATCCCATAGATTCAATAGCATTTCTCCTTACCCCCCCCTCCCCCATTCTCCACACCAGCAAGAAGCCATCGACCGGTAGATTCAGAAGACCTTGAAGCAAACCCGAGCGCCTGACCCCCATATACCACCCCTCCCCCATCGCCTCAGCTTCGCATTTCGTCGGTTGCCATGCGAGGAGGAGGAACGCGTTTCGCTCCGCTGTGAAGGTCGATTGGGACCGAAGACCATCGATCACCGCTCACCTGCTTCTCCGATTTCGAGAGCGTTTGCAGAAGGATCGAACAAATACGGCGATGGACGCAAGCAGTGGCGGCTCGTCAGGGTAGGCAGTTTACGATCAGAGTTCTCAAACTATTATATATAATCTTCGATTACCATAGCTGAAAAGACTTTACAAGGTAAAAACAGAGTTTGATTACGCGTCCAGAGTGGGCACGGCGTCTCCAGCCTACGTTAGTTAGGCTCAAATCCCCACGAATGCAGGGACAAGAGCCGTTGTCCCGGAACGCGGCAGGGTAGGTTTAGCCTACGTTGCGTGGTTACTCCTTGCGCAGGAAGGGAAGGATGAGAATCGCTTGCTCACGCCCTCCGCTCGGAAGAATTTGCTCGTTGAAGCCTCGATTGTTGTCACTCATGATCGGACCTGCTCCACAGTGTTGCCATACGGACTGAATGGGAATTTAGACCTGCTCTACAGTGTTGCCATACGGACCGAACGAGGAATCATTCCGGACAGGTTTCTATCAGTCCCAGGGTCTCGGCTCCCCTTGCTCACCCCACTTTGTTTTTATTTTTGCTCTCTCCCAGAAGAAACACGGTTTCCCAGAGAAATGTATTAAGATGGTGATTTGCATCCCTGGGGTGTCGCTCAGTGGTATCATTTCATTCATCGAAGGCTTAAATCTTCCTAACTTTTCCTGTTGGGTGCAAGCAATTCCTTTGATGCCTAGTTCTGATTGTCAGAAATAGATTTACAATTATTGAATGCAAAAATCCTAAACTTTTTGTCAAGCCCGTAGCCAAGAAAGGGGGGGGGGGGGTTCTTTTCCTCCCTCCTCCACCTTCCCCCTCCTGTTCCACGTTCCCTTTGCCAAGTTTCCTAAGGAATCGGCTCTCCATCTATTGGCCTGCCTCTCCCGTGTCGAGTCAGCCCCAATAGGGATTTCACGAGCTTCTAATTCCTGCAATTCACCCTTTCTTTCGTCTGCACGTCAACACGCGAAGCAATTCCTGAAGGAATCGCACGCATGCACTCACGAACAAGTTAAACCGCATCGCGAAAACCATGGACACGAATCAACAGTCCACCATCTGCCACGAACGAAAACCTTCCAAAAAAAAAAAAAGAAGACCTTTCATCCACTCACGCGACCCAAGACCTCACCCCCAGTAAACCGGCGAAGCACTTCCAACCCGAACATCCCCACCAAGACCCCCAAGAAAACAAAACCACCCAGTGAAATCCCCCCAGAACACACTTTAAATTTCACCTCACCCACTCCACCATCCCCAAGAACCAAGAAACCCTCACCCCCCCCCCCCCCCCCCCCCCCCCCCCCCCCCCCCTCCTCCAATCGACCCGTCCCAGCGCCTCGCCCCTCCCGGCCTTGCAGTTGCCTTCAGTCGAGTATGCCGGGCGTGTGCTTGAGGAGCTTCTGCGGCTGTGCCTCTCTGAGGGAAGGGGTGCTGGGCATCTCTTCCCTCGCTCTCGTGAGCATCGCCTTTCCTAATCTCACTTATTCTATTATTTTGGCTTTCGACTGCGAAGAGTGGGAGGAAGGATTTTTTTGAGTGGTTTGAGGAACGCGATGGAACGTGAGGCGCTGTGTTTGCGTTGCGGTCTGGTTCCTCCTCCTTTTTTAATGTTTACTCTTCATTATTATTTTTAAAAATTAATAATGGAGTATTTATTAAATAATAAATAATTTGGGCTCCCTTGACTGGTTCGAGCCTTTCTTAAAATAATTTCCGCGGTTCTCTCCACCAAAATGAACGCTGACCTCGCCCTTGCCCACCCCGAACC
>CAJPEV010001510.1:0-40327 GCA_905338385.1 Darwinula stevensoni
CCCAGCGCGTGCATGATGGACGAGAACCCGAGCAGGTTCCCCAGCGCGGACTTGGCCTCCTCCGCCACCTCCGTCCACCGGTTCAACATCTCCACCCTCCCCCCATCTTCTCCCTCAATTTGAATGCTCTGGTGCAATGAACCGGTGCAACGCTGGCACAACTCGAAGATGTTTCGACGAGTGGAGACGAGACGATGCGAAGTGCACGGGATTAGGAAGGGCTGAGGTCGTTCCGGAGGATGCTGCAGAGAGCAGGCGTTCTATTTTTTATTTTTATTTTTTTCAAAAGGTCGTAGATTGCGTCGATTTTGGCTTAGATTTAGAAGAAAATTTAAAAAAAGCATTGCCGCTGTCTCGAGAAGTGAGGGGAGGAACCGGAAGGCCGATCGAAGGGTGCGGGCAGAGGGAGGAGAAACGGCCCCGAGTGCTGTTCCCTCGGGAGGCCGAACGGGTATGAGAAAATGATAATAATAGAGGCAGGAGGACCGGGCATCGGACGATGTCTCTCGTGTCCTCCGGCCGTGGACACGGAAGGAAAGTGGGGCGAGTGGGGCAAGCGGGGGCATCGATCATTCATGGGTTCCCGCGGTTCGTGGGGGTGTGACGCCGTGTCGTCGTCGCAGGTGTCGGAGCCTGTCGCACCTGGTGGCGGTGACGGTGCTGTACTGCAACCAGATGGAGGAGAGGGTGGAGATGTTGAACCGGTGGACGGAGGTGGCGGAGGAGGCCAAGTCCGCGCTGGGGAACCTGCTCGGGTTCTCGTCCATCATGCACGCGCTGGGCTCGCCGCACGTGAGGCTTTTCTCTCTTTTCCCGTGAGGTGAAAGGAGGGGGGGAAGTGGAGGTTCGTGGGTTGACGGTGTAGGTCTCCTCGGACAGATCCAGAGGCTGAAGGAGACGATGCACGCGTGGCGGCAGAGGTTCACGGACAAGGCGTTCCAGTTCGAGGCTCGTCTCCGCCCCACTCTGGACCAGATGGAGGAGGGACGGAGCCAGGAGGCTCCCAACACGACCGTGCCGTACCTGCTTCCCCTGTGCTACCTCGCGGACGGGTGGGAGGCGCAAGACGCCCTGCTGTACTGGGAGCGTGGTTACGCGGAGGCGGGCCTGCCCCTCCTCTACCGGCATCTGTCGGCCGCGAGGGACACGGCCGCGAACACGGAGCGGTACGCGAGGAACGCGAAGGTGCAGCTCGGCGACATGCGCTTCGAGGACATCCCCCTCGACATGTTTCGGACCCAGTTCCACCTCAAGTTCCTGTGGGGAAGCTCGGGTGCCACCGCGGACGCCCGCGAACGCCACACCAAGTTCCAGCAGATCCTCTCCGCCCTGTCCCGGCGTTGCGAGCCCGACGACACGTGAGACAGAAAAAAAAAAACGTTTCGCCTCGATCTTCGCCGTGCCCGGTGTTCGCGTTCGTCCGTGTTCGTGCTAGTGTCAGGGATTCTTCTCGGTTCTCGCTCGAGCAGAAAAAAAATATCACATTGTGCCTCTGGTTGTTTTCTTCTCGTGGAGACGCCGGGAAGTCCGTCGAGATCCGGTTCGATCCGAGTGCTCCTAGCATTTTATTGCCTGTTAAGATATGATGATAACTTTTTTTTTAAGTTTTACGACCCAGGAAAATGCACCATTTTTTTTTTTAACTCTCCAATCGAGAGCCAAGCACATTCGACCGAGTCGGAAAATCCCGGACGAAATCGTTTTGTCGTATTTTCGCCACCAAAAACTTTGTGTGAATATTCGACATCCTATGGAAAGGAAATTATTTTAAATGTGTGGTGACCTTTATAGCGCAAACTTTTTTTTTCCCCGCGAACCTTGCGAGAGGCAGATGCAATTCCACCCCTCGACGGCGACTGTAAAAATATTTGTTCTGTCTGAAATTCCGCAAACACTTTTACTCGCCAATCCGTTAGAAGCCAGTTCCCTCGTAATAGGGTGATACAAATTAAAATGAAAAGAGTTAAACACTCCGCCGCAGAGATAAAAAAAAGAATTATAACCGTCGCGATCCTTGACGAACACCAGATGAAAATCATTCACAGAGCGATTTCAGAGCGATCGTTTCGGTTTGACGAGAACATTTCCTGGCAGTTACGATTCCTCCGTCGGGAGACTTTGTCGAATTGTGCGTGATGATTGCATTCGCATGGTCCGAAATTCGGCCTCGAGATTCGATGAAAAACGATCGTTTGGATGAGAGGGAGAGAGATACGCAGAGATTTCGGAAATATATATTTTTATTTCGAGTCGAAGAAAGGCAGGAGGAGGCCCTTCTGCCTACCTGAACGTCGTTGTTGGGGTTCGAGGGGGGAGGGGGGCGAACCAGGCTTCGTTTCGGTCGTTCTTGCAGGGGGAAGATCCGGTGGCGACGAGAGTCCGAGGATGACTGGGAGGGCGACGAGGGGGTCGAGGAGGAGGAGGACGAGGACGGATCGGGCCGGGCTCCGCTTCTCGGTCGCCAGGGCCCACAGGCACCTCCGGTCCGGGCGGTACGCGGACCGCGTCGGGGTAGGCGCCGCCGTGTACCTCGCGGCCGTCGTGGAGTACCTGGCCGTCGAGGTCCTCGGGATCGCGGGGGACGCCGCGCGCGATGACGGGAGGTCGCGCATCTCTCCGCGACACATCCAGCGGGCCGTCTACATCGACCCGGAGCTGAGCCGGCTTCTCAGTGACGTCACCATTTCCAACGGTAGAATCGGAACGAGTGTCTGAGTCAGATTTTAGTAGGAAATCCCAGGAAGAAATCCCTTCTGACCAGACGAAATACAGCAAGTATGATTGGAAGACTCATACGAAATCATGGGTGATAATTTTTTGGTGGATCCGATGGTACCTGTGAAATTTCCCATGCGAATAAATTCCTGCTCAGTCTCCCTTTCTACCAAACACCTTCAAGGACTTTCGTGAAGTGCCAAACAAACGCAGTCCTCGAAAACGAGCACTTACCATAAATAATTAATGGTTAGGAGAAGTGACTGGCCTTCTCAAGGCACTGAATGGCAATTGGATGACCTGGAAAAATCAACCATGTTCATCTGGCCTAAATTGCACTAACTGCAAGCATTTTTTTTTACTGAGTCCACAAAATTCAGGGTTTGATAAAATCAAGGAGAAATCCAATGCACCAAAAATTCTGACTAGGAGTTTGGAGAGATGAACAGCATACTATTGCATTTCAGCTACATTCTTCTGAATTGAAACCATACCACACAACCTCATCGAGGCTAGCTTTGTGGAGACCTCAGCTCTACCTACGGCACGGGACCCGAAGCCTTTGCGTCTGGGTGACTTTCCATCCCTCATATGGATTGTGCTGCATAAAGATGTCTTTTGTCAGCGTCATGTGTTCATTTTCCCTATTGGTATGGAAACCATTTTTCTAACAGAGTTATGGTCAGAACACCCAAGATCACCACCTAAACTTCATGAGGGTGCAATGCCAAAAGAATGAAAGTAATACTTTGGAGTTTCATAAAATGGTCTCAGTGTGACACTGCTGCTTTTTTTTCTTCCAAGCTCTGCCAATTAAGACTTTAAAAATGAATCGCAATTCCATTCTAGCTCACATTCCCAAAATTATTGAAGTATATCCAAAAGCACAATGACAACTACAGCACTGCTTCCATGTTAATGAACAAGTAGTTTTACTCCAACTTCCTGATGATTTACAGTCTCATTAGGCTGCAGTTTTCAAAGAGGTTCAGAAGGCATTGGAAGCTGGGTTCTGGTAAATTCTTTGTTAAAAATGTGCAAGTTGAGTTCTTTTTGCTCATCTCTTTCATCAGTATTTTTCATCCGGACAGCATCTCCATCAATTTTCTCTATTTTGTAATTTGAATGTCACAACAGATCCTTTTTCCTCTGAAAAGTCATTCAGATGGTCAAGTTGCATGGCAGGTCTCAAGGGCTGCTTGTGACATCAGAGTTTGGCACATTTCCCTCTTGAGTGACTTGGAGATCAGCATGGCTAAATCTCTTCAGACAAGATGAATAAAAGGAAAAGTAACAACTGTAGCATTTGGGTTGGCTATATTTGCGTAAAAGTAACAACTGTAGCATTAGGGCTGGGTATATTTGTGTATCACAGCAACAGCACAGTTACATCACACCTTCGACCATCCAAGGCAGGCATCGAGTCAAGGACATTAAGTCTTGGTGAGGGCAACAGCAGCTTCCAGGTACTCTTGCACTGATGAGGCAGTCTCAAATAACTGGTCGCAGTGGTCCTTGCATACCTCCAGGTTCTTTTTCATTGCATCACAGGACTTGACAAAGGTAACAGCAGCGTCTCCAATGCTCCTCTCGTGACTGTCACCTGAAAAAGAGTGCAAACTGATGAGGACCAGCTTTGATCAATCCCTTAGGGATTGAGAGTTTCAGGTGCAAAGATTTCTGGGAATCCAAGAGCAGGGATATAACTGGGTAAGATTTTCTTGCTGGTTAGTAAATGTAACTTTGTCTTGATCTCTGGTTGGGTAGGCAAAGGCCAATCAAACACATTCTGCACAAGTCAAGAAACCTCCTCGTAAACCCTTCTGGTTGATGCCCTCATGGTTCTACACATTTGCTACTGGTTCATGCATTTTATAACTGCACACAGTCTTCATTACTAACCTATTTAAACATCCTGCTCACAAAGCTTTTCAATTGATAGAAATGCCCCTGAACTGTCTCCTTCCCTTGCTCTTTTCCAAAAGCTGGGTGGCTGAATAACACACATTTTGCTGTCCCTGAAACAGCCACTCACAACAACCTGAATACTGATGCTACCCTACAGAGTAATTTTTAATTGATTGCATCCCCCTTACCTCCTTCTGAACAGCACTACAATTCCTCCAATTAAACAACAATTGCTGCCTCAATGCAACTGCCCCCCTAGAGAATCAGTGATTAAAGCTGAATTTGAAAAATTCCTGCTTCTGCCACAGCAAAGGGGGATGCAAACAATAGAAAATCACTGTACCATCATCTCTTTAATTTTTCTTACCATGCCCATATCACAAGATTCTAGTCAGTCGGCAATTTGAGCCTCCCTCAAGAACTCAAGAATTATTCAATACCCTCAATTCATCAGGGCCACCACCACATGGAACATTGTGACAGTGTGTATATCTAACCTCCCAGATGTGAAACTCGTCAGCTAGTACCTTATTCCCACTTCCTCTGGCCTCAACACACCTCTTCACAAGCATAACCTCAGAGTTTCATCAACCATGCACCATCATACAATAGCCATTACTTAAGACAATCTTTTTTTCGTGCTTCCTGCTGTGCCTCCATCCCTAATACCCAGTTTCCCTTCACCCCACTCCCTCCCCCATCATTAACCCCTTCTACAACTTTTTCTTTTCCTGCTGATGTGCCTATTTTTTTGCTGTGCTGTCTTTCCTCGTCCTCCAGGTTCCCTTTTCCAGAACATGTTCTTTTCTCTACTCTTAAGTTAGTTAATTCTCACTCCTGGGATCACCAGCCAATTAGTTGAGAAGTGTAGTGTGCACACTGTCCTTGATACTATCACTCGTCCCAAAAAAAGGAAATTAATTTTCTTGACGCGTTTGAATAAAGAAATTATAGCCCTCAACCAATCAATTAAGGCCTACCCTGAGGAACAGAAGACACATCTGCAGTTTCGCAAGGGGAGAAGATGCAAGCTTTAAGGTCATCTTGTAATTCTTCGTTCGAAGGGAGCGCTGGTCTTTGAAGCGCAGGGCTTTTCTTCTTCCGGAACATCATGCTGTCGTGTCGGAAGCCGACAACAGGTCACAGAGTACAGTCTCTCATTCGGGCTTCCTCGTGAGCCAGCATCCAAGTTTCAGGTCTAGACCTAACGGTAGACTGGGGTAGGGCTGGTGAAAAGGCCAGTGGACCCCGTCCAGCCTAGTCCTGAGGGGAAACTGTATACTGTTAGCCCGTGGCGAGTTATATCGGAGCTTTTTGTACCCTGTGACACAAAATAGAGATGCATGGGTCATGCACTTTGTTGCTACCAGAGGAAGACGTGGGAACGCACTCCCGCGGGCCGTCGGTCCAGATGCACTTCAATCGACAGATTGAACCGCGGGTTTAGGTGTCGACCCGTGGAGGTCTCCCGTGGAAGCCGTCGTTCGTGGAGGGCCTTGACCTCGAGGATTGCGCATGCGTGGCTGTGGCCCTCCCGTGTCAGCTAAGATGGCGCATCGCTGGAATTTGTCGGTGATTGATTTTCAGCCCTTTTAACTTAAGGATTGGCGTGGGAGGGACTTTTACCTCTTGTAAACATTCATTTTCTGTAAGTCTAGCCTCTCCCGATATTCGATAACTGCTACGCTTGAGGTCTAAGCTTTTTCACTTGATAACAGTCTCGAATTGCGCTCTTGCGTCGATAGGGCATAGGGTATGTGGCAATAGGCTTATATCTAGGTGGTTACCCGGGTCATTTCCCAAGTCAGGCTCCACGTTTGCTCCAAGATAGGCTAGCCCTAGCCTAATGCTTCGGCATATCCGAGGCCAGGCTTTTTCGCCACAATAGCCCTAGGTTTCGCCTGTGATAGCTAACCTGTGATAACTAGCCTTACTCTACCTTGTTTTGACTTGACCCCATGGGAATATAATGAACGTTTAAACCCAAGCCCAAGCTTTCTCAGCTTAGGCCGTTTTTAACTCCTAGCCTTAGTGCAGCCTAGCCCTAGCCTAGCATGTGTTGTCGTTTTAATTCTTTCATTCCTTTTTCAGCAGGCCTAAACATTGAGAATAGAACTGAATTTCATATCCTATATTCCTTCTTTTTTTTTTTTTTTTTTAGATGATTTTGGTCTTCATTCCACTGAAGGCCTTTATCACACAATGCAAAATTGCCAGGTAGACAAATGGGACATATCTGTTCAAGAATCTCATCTTGAACATTCACATGAACCTCAATCTTTGTTGGGCATGTTCAATAACCTGTGATTGGAATGCAGATACAAAGAACCATGATCATTGTTCTGTCAGTTTCGAAGACAGAAGAACGTTCTTTACACCGATACCACCGTTGGTTTGCATGAAAGGAAGGCTTTCCAGGAGGAAGGGAATTTCACTGGAATGATTTCACGCTTTTTGAGTGCTTATATGGGATGAATGCAGATGATTCAATGACAGAATCAAATGGGGATGTGGCTGTTACTGCCATGGAGCAGGAGAAGGTGAACTGTGACAAATCAGTGATCATCAGTGAAGGACACCCTGTGACAATCTTGGTTCCAGGAAGGTTTCATTCATCGAATATTGAGGTTGATGGATTGGCATCAAGAGAAAAAGTTTTTCATGGTATGTGATTCTTGCTTCTCCTGGTTGATAAATGTTCTGCCAAGGGAAATGAGCAAAGTTTCTTACTTTGAAAAGGACTATTATACTGTGGAGACCTGCAGTTAGTAAAAATCAAAATTATGAGAACAGTATTTATATAATATAGGGCTATTATTTTCAAATTTTTAGTTTAGAATGTATCAAATGGTCTTGAAATGTAGTGAAGGGAAGTAGTGTTGGATGTAACAGGGCTACTAGGAAAGCTCCAGCTTTCATAAGTAGGCTTTAAACTTGCTACCAGGGTGGTAGTCTTTAGCTTTGTTGGTTCCTGGATGCTTTCAGTTGGCTTATGCTTAAACTATTGGCTTCATTTACTATGCCATAATTCTTCAAACAAAGGCCATATTTCTGTCTGATAATGAGAGGGCATGGGTACTGGTACCACTCCAGAGAATGTGCTTGCATAGGGGGGCATAAGGGTATAAAAAACAAGTGGGTCCTGTATATGAGTTGGAAGAGGATCAAATTTACATTCTAAAATATGTTCAATTCTTTTCCTAGCTTCCATAGTACTGTTAATGAAGCATTCTAGCAAGTGGTTCACCATCTTATATTGGTACCTGTCCTATATCACCACCTAGTGCACCCATGTTGATAGGTTGTCATGGGTTTCAGCCAAATGCTGATCCAAGTCCAATTGGTCATGTTTTGTACTAATTAGATAATTGAACACAGATTGATTTTGAGTGCAAGGGAAGCTTCTGGGTAGATGAGGTGATGATAAGTTTTCTCAAGACTGAACTTAGAATCTAGTTAACTGGCAGTCTGATGAAACATCCCATGATCTTGTTATGTGCAGATTTCTTGCATCAGGGAGTCTGCACAAAATGAGATTATGCAGTGTGGGCCATTCAATTTTTTGTTCTAATATCTTTCTTTGTTTGACCCAAGAATAGTTTTTTGGAATGTCTGTTTGCTTGGTGACTGATGTCTCATGATTCTCAGAGTTGGGAAAGTTCTACACCAAACTCTCCATGGTATTGAATGATGATCCTCAATTAAATGCATTGATACAAAGTGGAGGTGTCAGAAGGTGAATCATAAGATATTGGCTGTGATTCAGGTCAATCATGTTTACCACAGGCTTTTCTCTGATATTCCTTCACTAATATGCTTATTTATCATGCCCTGACTTACATGCTTGTATCTAAGTGTTGCAGTTTTTTGGATCAGTCAGTTATTTCTTCACAATTTTAAATAAGATTAAGTTTGAGTCTGTGGTCTCAATGCTTATCATGCTTGTGATGTGTGGGTCTCCAAGAAGGAAATAGTGGACTGACATGGAGTTGAGCTGGTTTTTTTTTAATTAATTCCATACAGGTTGGAAGGAGGATATTCAGGCCTTGAAGCGTGATGGATGTGCTCCAGCAAGAGACAATCCAGAGGATGAGGAGGAATGCCGAAATAAAGAAAGACCTATGTCTTGGGAGGGAACCCTCACTGAAGATGATCTCAAAATCCTTCAGCATGCCTCTCCTTATGTAAGAGTCAATTTTTTCAATTCATAAACAAAGATTTTTCTTTCGCTGCTTGGGAGAAACATAAATTAATGTATTACTTCCTGTAAGGAAGTGTGCAGTCCATGTGAGTGTTTTGTATTAACTGTAATCATTCTATGCATTCTCACAATGAAATTTTTACTTTGCTTGTAAATTGGAGGCTGATTATATTGTGGTTTTCCACATATGGAAGCAATGCATGCAGATCATTCTGGTTTGTTTAGGCCTCTCTCATGACTGACTTTTCACTATATTATGTCACAATATTATGTTGATCAGAAAGACCACGTCCTCTTTCATGAGGCCAACAATGAAGAAAACCCCCTTTGCCTGATGGTCAAATTGCCATCGATATCTCCAAGCTTGAAACCATGCCTGTATATTAAGAAAGCTCTGATAACCTGTCCCTGGTATTGCTATTAACTGATATGGCCTATCTA
This sequence comes from Darwinula stevensoni, assembly GCA_905338385.1. Classification (NCBI taxonomy): domain Eukaryota; kingdom Metazoa; phylum Arthropoda; class Ostracoda; order Podocopida; family Darwinulidae; genus Darwinula; species Darwinula stevensoni. The sequence continues at coordinate 9,266 of CAJPEV010001510.1, forward strand.
CTGATGAAGTTTACATTTATTGTTTCACCACTATGACTGTCAGTAAAGCTATGAAACAAGAATATGTGCTGATGATGAATTTGTGCAATCCTACATAATAGTCTAGTAGGTGTGTATGCATTTTTCATCTATGCCCTGTATGTCAATAATTTAAATGAGTTATGGATCCTGATAATTGGAACCACCTTCTTCCTGCTTCTTTTATAGGAATCTCCTCAGCGAGAGTCAATCCAGAGGGCCCAGCAATGGGTGAGTTCTTTTCTATGTATGCAGTCTTGGCAGCATATTCTCCTTATCCAAGTAAAGTTTGACAGTTGCCAACCACCTGTTGTTAATCTCTCTGTTAAGTTTTGCTACTGAATTGATTTTTAATGTTGATTCCTGACGTTCACTTTTGCCGGGCTGAACTCTCATGCAATTATTTTTACTATAGGTGGAGGCAGTAATGAGTGGCAGCAGCAACAGCAGCAGCCCATTGCCTGGCTCACCTCTGTTGGGTCCAACACGGTATCCACCCGCCCTTCTTTTTACGCCAGATGGTTCACCTATCCATGGGCTCAGCAGGAATAACTCAGATGCCTCCCAACATGGAGGAACGTCTTCCTCTCTCAGCTACTCATCCACAAACCCCAGCCCCATTCCTCATTCTCCTGGTCGGTCTCCCTTCAGAGCCTCGCACATGGTGAAGAAAGAAACCTCCTCTCCATCTGATTCAGGCAAGTGGATAGATTACCTTTATCAATTAAATTTAACTGTTGCTGATGAGATTTTTCCCTCATGGCTTCTTGCTAGCACTGGCAGGTGTATGACAAAAGATAGACATTTCTTCTTGTAACAGGTGAAGGGGATCGTGAGAGTGAGGAGGCATTCCTTTGTGGATCTTCTGAGGTTTTGCCCAGCAGTATCTCAAGGCAGCAAGTCATCAACAGCCCATGCCCTGTGTGTGGTGATAGAATCTCAGGCTTTCATTATGGGATCTTCTCTTGTGAGAGCTGTAAGGGGTTTTTCAAGCGTACTGTGCAGAACAAAAAGAACTATGTGTGCCTCCGAGGTGGAAATTGCCCTGTTGGGGTTGCCACCAGGAAAAAGTGCCCTGCCTGCCGTTTCGACAAGTGCCTCAAGAAAGGGATGAAATTGGAAGGTGAGAGGTATTTTCATTGAGAAAGCTGTTACCTCTTTGTCCACGTTGCATTTGCTTTTCATCTCTGCTGTTTGGAATTTGAATTGGTCTTTCAAGTGTAATGTGTCAATACTTCTGAGCTAAATCTGACATCCTCTTGACCAGAAGTGGTGCCAAATAAGATGATATAGATAGAAGCAAATTATTTTTTGCTCTCTGTTCAGCTATTCGAGAGGATCGAACGAGAGGTGGACGAAGCACATACCAGTGCTCATACAGTGTGCCAAATCCCTCCTCATCCTCTTCTGCACTTCTCTATCCTGAAGAGGTTGATATGGAGGGCAAAAACATTCCACTTCTTCTTCAGGTCAGTCCTGATGTCAAAACCCCTTGCTGTGTACTGGCATTGTTCCTTTTTTGTGTACTTCATGTATTATTTCTGGAGGGTTTTGTCACTGGATGATATTTTTGCCCTCCTAGGAGATCATGTCCGTGGAGCACTTGTGGCAGAACCGCCTGGAGATTGGTGATGGGAAGGGAACACCTTCACCCTCACCTTCATCCTCTTCTTCCAGGGACAGCCTTGAAGTCTTCTATGACATTGCAGACCACCGACTATACAAAATTGTCAAATGGTGCAAGAGTCTTCCTCTTTTCCACTCTCTGCAGGTATGCTACTAGGGACCCTTTTGCAGAGTATCTAGTCATATTTGCAGTGAGGGCACGGTAGCAGGCAATGACCTGGGATTGCTATCTGCTGTGGATGAAGGGTCCATAGATTGCAAAAATTAAAATAAATCTCCAAGTTGAGGGTTTGAAGATGTGAAAGGTCTGAAGTGAGAGATGAGGGTCTTGGAAAGTCCAAAGTAAAAAAAATTATGCATGTGAAATATAGCCTGGTGAATGCATACTGTGAAAGTGGAGTGTCTCTAAGCTCTTTCACATGTCTCAGTTCAACTTCTTTTGAACATTTGTCTGAACTTCGGGAAATGCTCATGAATATCTGTTGTTCCTTTTCCTATTTTTTTAAATTTTGAGTATTATGGAACTTCAAATCAGATGATGATAGTAGAGTGTGGCTGTTACAGTTGAGCATCTTTGAATCTTTGAGGTCTTTATGTCAATAGCTGCAATGAAAGGTTGATTAAGTTGATGTAGAATCAGCTACACAGCTTTACAGTGGCACCCTCTATCAGCTGTTTGAAAGCCAGATCAGCCTTGCTTTTGAACTTCTTGGCATTGACCATCAAGGTGCTATTGAAGTCATTGAGTGAGGCCATTGTGTGGCTTAGAAAATATGCATTCTTGGATGAAGTGGTTAATGACATGTGTGCTTTGTTACATTGAGCATTGCTACTGAGACTTGGAGTTTATAACAAAATTGAAAACCTCTCTTTTAAACCATTTTCAAGATTTATGTGTTTATTTTAATCCATGTAAATGGAACATTCACAGTTCATTTAACTTACTGGAACATGATGACTTCCAATATCTCATTCCAAGGAAAAACTGACCATTCCTTCCAGCTCATTCAGTGGAATTAGGCCTTCATTCCACTCTTACTGCTTGGAGTTCTATGCTATTGCAGTACTCTCTGACTTTGACATGAGTGCAATTATGTAACGATTGGACCTTGTTAGCATTCCAGATTGATTGAATGATATGCATAAGTCAGGTGCTTGTTCAAACAAATATGGCAATCAATCATTTTACTAAATGTTTATATGCTCAATCTTTAAATATGTGTTCTCTGTTAAGTTGCATGCAAATGCATGCACACTAGTGACAAAACCATCCTCAATGAAGTGATTTCATTGAGGAAAAAGTTACTATTACTAAAACAGCTCATGTTTTATATTGATTCCTTGTATAGGTCTGAAAGTTTATTTCATTAAATAAGAAAAATATTATTTCTAATGGAATAATTTCAGTGAGATTTTTTAACTTGGTATAATTGCAAGTGGAATGCACTCTGGCTTACATCACTAATAAAATGTCAAACGCCCTTGAAGATCTTAGCTCTTTTGTGCCAAAATTAGCCTTATGTAGCCTTGGTACAGCCAAAATCACCTATAATTGACCAAGAATGGATGGTGTGTGCTAATTGCACTCTATCCATTATTGTGCAAATGGAGTCTCAATGTACTAAGCAGTTCCAAGGAAACTTCCCCAGTTATCTTCCTTCTTTTCTGTTTTTTGTGTAGCATTTTCAAAATTTACTGTATTTTAAAAGTCCATGCCTGATGGGTGGTTCTTTCTTGACAGATTGACGACCAAATAGCCCTCCTCATCAATGCCTGGTGTGAGCTCCTCCTCTTCTCCTGCTGTTGGAGTTCTATGCAAACTATCCTGGATGGTGAGGAAGTCAGGATCAGAATCTCATCCTCGAGGTCCTTGACTCAAGAGGAGGCTCATGGGCTCGGAATTGGTCCTTGCCTTGACCGCATGATTGCTTTTACTCAACACTTGAGGCGGCTGCGAGTTGACCAGTACGAATATGCTGCCTTGAAGCTCATCATACTTCTCACTGCAGGTGAGAGAGCTCCTTAGAGCTGTAGTAGTGAAACATAAACAGAATGGGTTTTTTCATACTGAGACATAACTTGTGGTATTAAGTACTTGGCAGACTGCATTCCCACATTAAAGTTATGATTCAATGACCTATAGTAAAAAGTTGAGATGCTCTTCTCATATGTGATTAGCAGTTCATGTATAGCTGGCAAAGAGTCAAAATACCAGTAGTGCCAGCACCCTTATATAGGTGTTTGAATTCATCACAAAAGTACTGTAACTGAATCTCATTTAATGGAAAAACCCAAAGCCCAAAGTCCCAATATCAGTAGATTGATAACCTTCACATTGATAACCAAAGTTGTGGACAGTTATGCAAAAATTATATATTTGTTTCATACTAGTTACTAGGATGTAAATTTACAATTCCAAGCATTGTATAAATATTCATTGATTGATTACAATGCATGTATTGTGCCACAACAATATAATTTGAATAGCTGAAGAATTGGAAAGGTCTTCTCTTTGGAGACTCAGTTGGACTACCCCATGGATGGCAAGCTATTCACATTCCACAGGGGGAGCACTTCATGCTGAACTGCTTCTTGTAGAAAGTAGTTTCAGGATAATGCAATTGTTGGTCAGGAACAGTTAGGGAACAACTGTGATTACCAACTCCCACATAAAACTCTGGGTCCAGACTTGAGTGTTCACATATCCATACATCAAGCCAGAGGAGTATGTCACAGGACAAACTGCTGAACCAAGTACAACTGAATGAGGTACCTTGAACTAAGAATATAAGATTGCATATCTAGACTGAGTTGCCAAAGTCTGACATGGGTTAGTAACTACTTATTCCATGGAATGTCACATTGAATTTGTAGCTTCTAGTCCTAAGAAGGATTTGATACTTCTGTCTGATGAATTTGTGATAGCTTAATTGGGACAATCCCCATTAACACTCAAGAATTAATAATACTCAATCTGCTTTCATTATTCTCCATAGATGTCCATGGACTGAAGGAACCTGAAAAAGTCAGGGCTTCCCAAGAGAAAGTATTGCAAGCATTGCAACAGTACACGCTTCAGGTTTATCCTCATATGCCATCAAAATTTGGAGAGCTGCTCCTTCGGCTTCCTGAGCTCCAGAGGACGTGCCAGGTGAGCTGCACATATGTATTCCTTTTGTCTTCATAAAATGTCCATTCCCCTTCAACAGTGTGTCCAGTTGTGTCCACTGATGTCATGGGTGCTGATTTCAGTTAACAATCAAAAGTATTGGGCTGGACCTAATAGATGCATTAGGTCAAGAATTACATGCTAAAAACAAATTCCATATTTTTCAATATTATGAGGTATAAATGTATTATTTTGTATTAATTTGAATGAAAATCCATTGATTATGACATTATCTAGGGAATGCCACCACAGGGAGGTGGACCCTTATTGCTTCTTATGAGCTGATGCAGACTCTTGTGTGAGAAGACCCAGCACCCAACAAGGTGACTAACAGCAGCAGCAATTCAGGCACTGTTTCCAGTTGTGGAAACCATGTTTGTACTGTCAGTACCTGCCAGATGGCTTGCCTGCTGCACATTTATTTTACCACATACTTTTTTTTTTTTACTGATACCTTCTAACCCAATTACCAATTGGATCTAGAGCATGGAATTTTTATTCTATTAGTTGAGATCTATTTGATGGCACCCTTGACATCGGCGGATGCAATCGGACACTTTACGACATACACTTCTAGTATAGGTCTCTGTTTTCAAGAGTTATAGGGAAAACAAAACACATCTCCCAGTAGGTGAGATCAGGATTAGCCATTGTTAGAGAAGGACTATCCTTAACCCTTTGAGGACTGAATTTTTTTTTTTTAACCATTCAGGAATATGGACGTACCTGTATGTTCATAGTCCTCAATGGGTCAATAACAAACCTACAGAAAAGAGAGAGCTTGGATGTGGCATATCGCATAGCTATGAGAGGGCTGATGCAACTGTTTACTGCAGTTGTAAATCAGTTTCTCCTTGCTGGCCTTGATCTAGATTAAGAGATATTTATCACAGTAGACATGCACAAATGTCTGGATTATTTATAGCAAGATAAAATTTTCTTCATAAACTAATCAGAATCCAGTTGGTCATTGTGCATATCTTGTTTCTTTAATTTCTCTCATACAGTTGGGGAAGTAGTATGTTACAGTCAAAAGTACTGTAGGAAAAGTTTGGTGAAAATAACATGCAAAACAGTGGAGACATTTAAGTTCCATTGGATTTCTGCTCTTTGATCACAAATGTCCAGTTTATCAAGATTTCATGTACCCTCATGTTTTGAATGGAAAAATTTGTATTTTTAACTCTTGTTGAATGGAACCAAACCAGTGACAAATAGAATCAAACCTCTGAGTCAGTGAGCTCTTTCTTGTTTGGCATGTCTTGATAGAAAATGTAAAGTTGAAACATGGTTTTTATTTTGATTTTCCAGGTTGGTAAGGAAATGTTGACTCAACGAACGTCTTCAGGAGCAGAGGATTCCAGTTTCAATATCCTGATGGAACTCTTGCGAGGAGACCTGTGAGTACGCTTTGCTCAAAATGGAAGGCAGCTGTCTCTAAAATTCCATATTTCTCCCTCCGGTGACCGGTGACTTTTTCTCCTGTGAGTGCTTTTGGTCCCCCTTCTTCCCCCTTTTGTACGAATGAGAGAAAATGTGAGATGTGAATTTGACAAAGATTTTTAAAGAAAATTATTGTCCTAACTTCATAATAAAAAATGCAGCCATGAATCTATGATGATGTTGTGTTTCATTGTTGGTCATTCCTGTGTGTTTCCTGCCATTTGAATTGTACCCATTGAAGTGAAAATTTTTAGGGTTGTACCGATGGGCAATTTCAATCTCAAACCCATCGGCCAGTGATTGTGGTCTGCAGATCGAGAAGAAATTTACATGAATCGCATGCTACTTCAAATAGGCCTATTTGGAAGCCATGTGACACCTTTTGGTGGGCCTCCGATAGAAACCACTTTTAATCCTATCCAACCTGTCTCCTTGTTACTCATTGCTGCTGTTAAGAGCGTTCAACAGTTTAACAACGCGTGTCTCGCTAAAACATAAGAAGTGCGATTATTTCATGTTCTTTACCGCTATTTTCCTCGGTCGTTTCCGACATTCCAGACAAAATCAATATTTTTGTCTGGAAGGGGCCGGCGCTTAGCTGCGTTCACATGCTCACATATTTTTTTTTTTAGTTTTGCCCATTATTTAAACCGGCATTGGCTGCTTGCAACCCTACCGATGGTGTTACACCAGCGGCCGATACATCGCCGCAGCCATACTTCTTCCCATTGGCATTCCTGTCTTGGAAGTTAGTCCACTCATTCAACAGCTTCAACGAGGTTTAAAAAAGATTCGGCATAGTGAGTAGTGTCAGCACGGACCTATATAATTTAGAATTATTGCCCGAGTTTCCGTGAAGAATCATCGCAAAATGCGCAAATAAATAGTATGAAGCACGCATTCTGTAGAGGGATCCATGTTGTTGCGAGATAACAGCAACGTGAATGTGGACACTTTTCCCTCATCAATTAACATTGATTTCGTTCTTCCCAAGGTCACCAATTGTCATGTTGATCGCCCTCGTCCTTTGCTACAATTACAAGAAAGGGTTGAAACTTATATTTTCCTGGAAGTAATTAAGATTGCAATTATTCATTCTGAGGGCAAGGCATTCTTAATCTCATCGCTGCAGATGAAGCCTTCCAACTGGACCCATCGGCACCATTGGAGACGTCTCGATTCCTGAAGACGTTGCATCAATTTGCATCCAAGCGTCACTGGAAATTCACCCTATCGCCGTCTCTTGAGAAAGTGAGGTTAGAGCAGCGGTTCCCAAACTGTGGGTCGCGAACATTTTCCAGTGTGAAAAAGCACTATATCCGCATTCGCTCAGGATGAAACATGTCCTGCAGGAAAGGTCGATTCTGGATTCCGGTGGGTCGCGATTCAAAGAAGTCTGGGAACCGCTGGGTTAGAGTAAGAAATCTTCAGCTTTTCAGAGGGGGCCTTGACCGCTTTTAAAGGCCGTGTTTTCACTCGTTAATCTTAAGTTTCCATTTCCTTGCTTTTTTTCGCATCCAAGTGTTTCTTCTTTTTTTTACATTTCGTGGAGTGCCTCAACCGACTGAACTAGTTGCATTTGTGCGAAGATGAACACGAGGGTGATCATATTCCTTTTATTTGACTTCCCATGCACAGATACTCTTCGCTAAAATAAAAATGTGAATGTAAATTATTAAAATGGGATGAATCGAGCAGACGCCCAAATCCTTTGAACTTCTCATGCACACTTCTCACCCTCGCTAAAAAGATAAGGGTCCGGGTCAAGCCGATGGGTGCCGCGTTGCACTGGACGCCCCATCGCTAAAACCAGAGTCGCGACGGACCGAGCCGATCGCCGCTCGACGGCGCCTCGTCTATAAGGTGACGGTCCTGTCACCGGCTCCGTCGCTGTCCTCGTCCACCTCGTTTTCTTCCTCTTCCTCCTCTTCATCGTCTTCCGCATAATCTTCCGCCTCCTCTTCTTCTTCCTCCTCCTCCTCGTCCTCGTCCTCCACCACTTTGGTGGGCATCGCTTTGCGCCTGGACGCGATCGCCGGGACGCCTCGAGCCCCCGTCGATGCACCCTTCGCCTTGGCGCTGGCATTCGTCTTCGTCGCGGTGGTACCGTTCGGCTTGGCGGGCCGAGGAGGCACGGCCGCTTTCGCCTTCAGCTTCGGTGGATCTTTGGGCTTCGGCGGATCTCCCGGCTTGGGCCGAGCGGGTGCAGCCGAAGCCGCCTTCGGCTCCTTCGGGCGAGGGGCCTTCCCACCGGCCGGCGCCTTGGGCGGCTGCTCCTCCTTCCCGGCTTTCTTGGGGTTCTCGCCGCCTTTCGCCTTGACGAGGGCGAAGGATCCGTTGGCTCCGTTCCCGCTCACCTGCTTGAACTTCCCCGTGTCCAGGCCCTTCTTCAGGGCCTCGCGCAGGTGATAATTCACCGTCTTGTTGTTTCCGTCCAGCTGCGACCGGAAGGGAAGGGAGCGATCAGACAGTGACACCCGGGCCAGAATTGCCTCCGAAAATTTCTCGTTCGAGATAGGGCAACCCACCCACGCACTCCCGCGTTGCAGATAAACATCTCTGGCGAGAACAAGTCCATCGACTGCCTAACGGTTACGGCTACATTTATTATCTTTCAAAAATCCTTCAACTTCTCACTTGCGGCTGATACAACCCCAACCCTTTCCTTCTCGCCACGACCTTACAATGAGGTCAGGAAAAGACGATCCGAGTTTCACCTTTCCGCGTCCTACCGTTTCACTTTAGAATGGCCTGATGCTCCGAAATTCCATGCCATGGAAAAAAAAAGGAAATTGAGCATGCGAACCCTTATTTGAAGGCCACCTAAACCCAAAACACTGCTTTTTACTTTAGCATTTCGCTTCTCGGCCGTGCTAGACGCGAAGGATCGTCGTTTTCGGCGGAGCCGTCCGGCTCCATGCGAGAGAAAAAGTCCTAAATGTGAATTGCCGATACCGAGGGACTCCGTGTGCCGCACGCAAAATTTCGAAAAGCGAGCTTAGGGTTTATGAGCGAGAGCATCGCCTCCTAAGCCCATCCCCGACGAGTTCCATCAGAGAAACTCCAGGACGCTCGAGAACCCTGCGAAACCTCGCTCGGAAGGCCAGCGAGACCGACGGCGTCGTCCTCACCTGGTTGTGCTGCTCCATGTACTTGAGGATGGCCTGTCGACTGCATCCTTTCTTGTTGCCCAGAGCCTCCATGGCCGCCGAAGCCATAGCCACGTAGGACGCACGTTCCACCGTCCCGTTCTCGGCCATGTCCACTCACCAAGAGACACAGGAGGACCAGCTCGTTCCACGCCGCGACCCTGACTGAGGCCAGACGGCGGAAGACCCCCAGAACCTCCGCCGAGGGACTGAGACCTCCCCCCCCCCTTTGTGACGTCACTGGCAGACGGGACACGCGTCCTTTCTCGCTAACAGAAAGAATTCGGCTCAAGCCAGGAACAAGTCGTGGGACGGAGGAAACCGTGCAAAAAAAAGTGTTTTTTAATTTATTTATTCAAGCAAGATTCAAAGTCTCAAGTTTTACATCACTTTCGTGGGTGTGAAGACATCGAGCATGGCTGTAGGTCCAATGATGTAAAGGGGAGAATAAGAGCTGACTTGAAAAGTGCGTATGGGCAGGTCCGCCCAGAGGTTTCCAGGGGCCTGGGGCAGATTGCCCCAGTTGCTCCCCCTCTGGGCAGCCCTGCGGTGGAGCTAAAACCTTCCGATGAAGCACCGATCTCAACGGCCCGAAGTGAACGAGTCCATAGATGGAGTCTTTGAGATTTTTCGTTAGATTTATCTCCGAGGATAAACGTTGCAGGTCCCTGCATCTCAGCATCCATCGACGACCAACCCGTCCCCGAACCAGAAGTCGAAGCATTCTGTATTTCAGTACAGAACTCTGGGACAAGACGAATCGCTCCGGAGCGGCTTTCACGTTTTCTCACATGCTGGCCGACATATTGGAGCACCTTAAATTCCGGTATTCGAGATCCCCTCGAGACGAGGCGAATCCATCGGCACCTCATCTGTCAAAATCGGGTCTGCAATCTTTCGTTTTCTCGAACGAACCTTGACGACACCGTTCTCGGGTCAAACACACCGTCGCCGCTCTCAGACGAACCCAACTAAAGCGCGCAGTTACTGGATTTGGTGCCCCACATTTTTATCCTTGCCCACAGAATCCACTTCTCAGTCTGTGCCCCAGGCAGGACATCCACGGTGAGCGACATGAGCTCGATCGCATTTCAGTGAGATCCCCCCACGTTTCACAAGTCTCATGCTGGGAAGAGTGATGGCATCATGAAGGCATTTATCAAGGGCTTTTTTCAGCCGATGGATGCAGTAGGGCTGATGGAGGGCTATGCATATAAAAAAATCAACGAAACACAGATTTATATCGAAGCTCATTGGAACAAGCTGGGCATCCATGCCTTGCAACATCGTGAGGAAAGGGAGAAACCGATAACCAGTCGGGTAATCACGGACATCTTTTATTCACTGAAAACAGTCCAAGGCAATCAACTGCAAATAGTAAAAGAAAACGTATTGCCATTTTTGCCATCTCCAAAAAGGTTAGATCAGACCTATGAGACTGCCAGTTGCACCAGAGTTCAAAACTTCTACAAGAAACAGAACAGTATAACAAAAATTTTCCCAAAGGATTCGGCAACAGAATTCTACCTTCTTTCCTCTGTCTACCTTCCATGACTGTACTTCTAAGGACATCTGATTTTCAGGCTTCAAACAGAGCCCTGAAACACTTAAAAAAAATGTTTCCCTTATATGCATCACAAGGTGGGACAAGTACTGATGCAATTCCATAAGTTCATCACAAACAACTCTTACAAGACCATGTAAGCATAAACCAAAACAATCAGGAATGGATAATCGGGCAGCTTACTGAGAGATGATACACATTGGGAACATGTCAATCAAGTTAGAGAAACTTGGAAAGCTCTCACTGCCACAGAGAGGAGGCTAGACTTATTTCAAGGGAGAGCTGATCCTTGCAAGTGCATATTTTGTACTTGAGATCTCACACAAGAGAAAGTCCCCACTGGCACCAGAGTCAGATGCTCTCATCAGTCACAAGTAGAGATCGAAATCAATGCGATTGAGGGAGTACCACTTCCCTTCCGTGCAGATTTGCCGCACCTGGATGTCCCCCTCAGGGAACTCCCTCACCTCTTTCATTTCTTTCATCTTCTCCGATGAGAAAGGTCCTTTCACCTCCTTCTCTGATCCTACTCTCCATTCCCAAGTCACATTGTCCGGTTTGGATGCTTGCTCTGTAAAAGAGACCCTGAGAAGTGACTGAGTTTTCATTGAAATGAAGGAACAAAACTATTCAAGGAGAGCCACATCTGCTCACTGCCCCTAGGAAAGACTAAACTAAACTAAAGGTAACAAGACTGAAGTTAGGGATAATGTAAAATGCAAAAAGCAGCCCATACGTTAAGGTACTGAAGATGACCATCAAGACCTGGCCAGCATGGCTTAGCTAAGGGAGAAGGGGGGATAATTGAGCAATAGTGCTCCTAGAATTTGGGTATATGAGTATTGAGGCACCAGAAGTAACCTTCCCCTAATGCCAGAGAATGGGAGCATACTGGGAAATTGGAGAAAGGGGAACTTCTACTCCAGCATGCCTAAGCCAGGGGATTTAAGCTAAATTCCCCCCCATCTTTGAGAAGTTCAAAGGGGGTGGGGTGAGATTGCCCTTCTCAATTTTCTCTGCATTTGCCACAGCAAGAGGTAATCATATGGCACCAGTCTAGTTTTAGTGAAAACAACGTATTCCCTTGTCAGTCATCTGTCTCAGACAGAGGATGTTTTCTTGCATTTCATGTCAAGCTTAACTTCAGTCTCTTTTATCTCCACCAAAGAGGCTAGATGTGACACTCACCTTGAACTATTACATTTTTTAATATTCCAGAGAGACATGCAGGATTTCATTTCAATGAATTCACAGGAGATGGAAATACCTTTTTCATGGATTCGAGGATCATCATCATCAGCAAACATATCCATAGGGTCCTTGGATGGTTTCAGAATATCCATCTGGCAATCCAAAGGCTCATTATGTCAATACAAATAGAGCAACAGGCTACCCAGATGTAGGAGAGTAGACTTCATGAAGAACCTTGCCTTGTGCTTGACAGATTCATACGTATATTGGTAGACATCCATGTCTCCAAGACTTGTGAGCAGTCCATCAGCTAGCCCAGTCAATTTGAGCATTTTAGCCTTGTTTTCTGCATCTTCAGCATCCTCCATCTCACCTCGCTTCTTCATTTTCAACCTCTCCAAGGAGCTTAAGGGCTTCTTCTTCTTGCCACCACCTAGAGTTATAGCAAGCTTAAGTATGAAATCATGTCTAGAAAAAATTAGGAGTTTCTGCAGACTGATCATTATAATGCAGTCAAGACAGCTTGTGTGAAAACTTCAGCCACCCCCTCCTCAGATATTCATTATAAATAACAATAATCCTCTGTATAAAGGATTACATGTGCTACATGCAAGATGAAAATCTCAAAAATGTCATATTGAGGACATGACTCACCAAGCCTTGTGAGAGCCTTGGCAACAGTCTCTCCTGGCTGAAGAATTGAGAGGATCTCTTCATATGCCTTCATAATTTCATCCTGTCCCAGGGACTCTGTATCTTCATCATCTTCATCCTCATTGGCCTCTGCCTGTCGCTCCTTCACCTGCAAAAATGAGGATATACTACTCATTATTTCATTAGATCAAAAAGAAGTAAGACTGTTCATGGTTGAGCTTGGCTGGAATTCTTACCTTCACCCAATCAATATTATCCAGCCAATGGTCCTTGACGAGCTCCTTATCATCCTTCCGTATATAATGTCCATCCTTGTCAAAATGACCTTCTTCCAATTCTTCCTGCATGTTGAATGGCATGATCTGGATGTCACCATCAAATTCCACAGTCTTCTCTTCTTGTCCTAAATAAAGACTTCCTAATTTAACCCTTTCAGACCTGGCATCCATTCCAATGGACATTGCATTTACATTGTGTCTATTGCAATTTCTTAAGATTCTCGTGACTTTGCACTCCATATTACACTACAATGGGTGCAAATATGCATGGCTTGGTTCTATCAGAGGCCTTCTTTCACCCATTAGTTTTGTAATCTTCAGTTATTTAATTAAAGTACAATGTATAATATATGGTATGATATGGTAAATTTATACAAAATATGAAAACTACACATGAAGCATGAAAATTTCAATTACAATCACGAAAAAGCTCAAAAAAGCAAAAAAGGATAATATTCAATAGTGGCCTTAATTCAGGTCTGAAATGGTTAAGGGGACCAACTGGTACGGAAACTGGGATGATGGTAGCACTCAACTGTCCAGAGTGAGGCATTTGTCACAGGCCTACAATAGCCTATTGTTCTCCCCAAAGGCTCTCATCATCCAATAGCAAAAAAAACCAATAACTTTAATTAACACTATGGATATCAGTGAACTCCTAATTTATAAATATATATGCAAGCTACAAAAATTGTTTGCTCTCGTGCAAATATGGTGAGAACCAATGAAAGCCATTTGACAATGATACAGAGGCAATGAAGACACATCAAAGGCTGGTGGAAGAAAAGCATATATTGCAATTCATGTTGGCATCTGTAAAAGCATTCTACTCTAGTTGCTCATCAGTTAAATCTACCAGTTCCAAGAGACTATGACTCAAAACCTATTATCTCAATTTTATCAGTGAATATAACTACACCTTGCAGGTTTTGAGTCAGACATGACGCTATACAATGAGGCGAAAGGCTTTCAAGAGATTACTGTTCTGAACTATTCTATTTAAAAATGATATAACAAGGTAACAACTATGAAGAGATGTTCAAAAATGAGAAATGCAGACATTTTTAAAACCAATATATTCAGAAAGCCCTAATAAAATGACAAGAAAAAGATGCAAAAGCATGCAGACTCGAATCTTGCATGGTCACAAAATTTGCACTGTATCATAGGGAAGATGTTACATTTGTCATTTAATACTCTACATTCCACATGAATGCTTTACTTGAATGTGAGAATATAATTATGACCCAAAAATGTGAATTTCCTGCACCTTTGTATGAAAGGGCTCAAGTGGCTCTCTGGCATATATTCATTTTAGTTTTCTGTCAAATCAATACAGAATCAAAAGAAGCTTCAACAGTTGACAATCACAGACTCACCTTCTATGTCATCATCTCGGAGTATGTCATAGTTTCTGCTGTTACCCTCTTCTTCCTCATCTGAGTCCAATGAATGCTTCTTTGGAGCTTCCTCAACAGCTCTAACTTTTGCAGGTCCCTCTCCATAAAGGATTTCAGAACTGGGATCATCCTCTAACTTCCTTTTCCTTTCCATTTTAAGTCACTCTATTCTGTGGTCAATAACCCTGTGGAGTCCAGTGATACAATTTTGACACAAAGTTTTTTCTTTCTGGACACATTCATGAGTAATTAGAAGTGCACTTAAAATTTGGTATATCCACCAACAGGACTTCCACACTTGCAACCTCTGTTCTTCATTTTCTAGACTTGAATAATGAACTAATGTTAATTTGTTGCTCTTAAATCATCCTGAGAATATCTGTCTGCATGTGAATTGTCACCATTAACATTTTAAAAATAAATTAACTTCGCCAGAAGAGAGGCAACTACATCCTAAATTAATACTACCTCCTGTACCGTTTATATTAGGCAATTAGGTTTTCCTGATCACATTCGGCACCAGCCCAAATGTTTTACATTTCAGCAGCGCCTCACACCACACACGTTCCTTTTTGACGATCAGACAGATCTTGGCCTATTGATTCTCACATTTGGCGTCATGCAGGGCCTATTGCATTACGCTACGCCAGTAAGACCTATGGGCCTACAAAACTATAAACCGTTGTAGAAAAGCGCCATTTCTCAACTTGTGCTTTGTGCACGCTACCATGTTGCACCTATCATTGTTGTCAGCGATGTCGCAAAAATTGCTGAGGAATATCTCCTTAACAGAAACGTCATCATCACTTGCGGAAGCCGGAGAATATACCTCCTTTCCAGAATCACGTATTACGTACATCAAACTAGCTGTCTTCTCTACTAAATAGCCATTTTGTTAAAAGACAGTTTGTGAATCGCAGACGTTTCTCTGGCCCCAACAGCCAGCGTGATCCTCATGGAACTTCATGCTGCCTCGCATGCAGTGTTGCTCACCGGGTTTGCTTTGCTGTAACGTGAGAGTAGCAATTGCGTTTTCGCTGTCAGACCCCCCCGAACCGCGGTAAATTAGGCGACGCGCGCGTGATGTGCCTCTCATTGTCTAAGAGTGTGTTGTCCGATAATGTACTGGAACTGTGAAAGCAGATTAAGCCTAGCCCTAGGACAAGCCTAGCCTGGGATTTCCCATTCATATCAACTTTGTCCCTGCTTGCAGAGCAGAGATCACGAGGATTGGAGAAGTCCACAGGTTGGCCTGCACAGTAACATTGCAAATATCCATTGCAATGTACCAAAGATAGTGTTCAGCCTTCTTTAACAAATGTCTATTGAGCTACAAAATGAACCTCTGCTGTAACATGGAACCTGGATTTACCTAGACTTCATCTAGTTCCTAAAACACCTATAAATTTCACACTTGAGAGACTTGACCCAGTAGAATTTATACACCAATGTGGATAAAAGCCCTCAAGCTGTATATATCATGATTTAAGAATGACCTACTAGAGAGATTTTTCAGAATCCCTTCCATCAAAGAAAGTTCTTAGAATATGTGACTCCTGCATCCAACTCCATTCATTGCCTTGAGTATCTTTTTATTCATGATGGTCTGAGCTTTGAAATCACTTCCATACATTGAATTCCATTTTGTGATGTATTGGTTTAAGTATGAATGAACTGTTTTATATAGTATTTTCTTCAAAATATGGTCTTTGGGATTTGTAAGTGCATACATTTTAAAATCAAGTCTTGGGCAATAGTTTTGGGGATAACTTTAAAATGTTCTATGGTTGGCTTTTCATCAAAACTTTTCTAAGATCATAGATTTTCTTTTTAGATCTTTATTAATTTTCACTCTTGAGTTCATGACATCCTGGCATACCTAAGCATCACATAACGGATATTGACATATTGATTAGTAGCCAATTGATCAAAAACATGGATTCTCTTCAAAGTAAAAAATTGCAGTATCAACAAACATTTTCAATCCTCATATTTATTGCTCTGAAAGATTTAATTTCATTTATAATTAGTAAAATGGCCCAGACAGACATGGAACCTTGGGTAATACTGTATAGCAAGTCCAACTTGAGAGACCATTGTGGTGTCTTGAATGATTTAAATAAATTTCTCCTCAATTGCAACTAAACTTTTGGGAAAATCAATTGTCCAATTCCAACTCCTAGCAAATGTTTGCTTTCATGAGGATCACATGCTTTTCTCAAATCTAGAGGAGTCCCAGATGCATGATTACTTGAACCTGATTCCATCAGTACTTTGTTGACTATCCTGTCATTGCCTGTAGTAGTGGTATGGTTCCATTCAAAATACCTACTGCTACGCTTACAAAAAAAATATCCCAGAGAGCTGATAATTTATTTGTGAGGGATTCTAAAATTTTGCTGAAGAAAGAAGGCATTAACACTGGTGTTTAATTATTTAAATTCTTTGGGTCTCCTCTTTCAAGATGGGTGCAACCTAGGCTTTCTTCAGCTGACTTAAAAAATAAACTATTCAAAGAAATTTGTTAAAACCATTTGTACTTGAGTAGCTTTTACCCGTTAAAGTATTTGAAAGAGGAGCTTCATTATTTTGCAGGATATTGCCTGAAATGTTTCTCTGCAGTAAAAATATTATGGGCATTCAAGGTGTCATGCAAAAATGTGCAATCAATACAGATATAACTCATGGCTTTAATCTGCAAAAAGCCTGGTATAATACATGACTTCTTCATTTGAAATATTTATTTTTCCAAGTGCGACATGTTCTCCATAGAGTACCTTATTAGACCAGTGTATTTTGACATTTTTCGAAGGTTAAGGTCTTGCATTATCAATAGTGCTTTATCTACTTTGACATTTATTGGGTTTTTCTTTTTCTCATCCACAGTTGAAAATTTCAAGCCTTGATTGTTGTTTTTCATCAGCAGTCATTGAAGCGACTGGCAGTCAAGCTGCACCCATCACCGGTTCCACTCATCCTGAATCTTCAGATTCAGCCAGTCCATCACAGTGTGACCCTGTTGAGATATGCTCCTTCTTTAAAAAACTATTAATTGAAACGGGAGTGCGGAGAATGTCCCAGGATCAAGTAAGTGTCATAGTGGTGTGAATAATTGCCAATTCAAAGTAAAGATAGTATGAGAAGAAAAACTTGACTCCATAGATTACTAGATAGATCCATAGACACAAAGAACTGAATGCCATTTATTTCCTCTTGATTTTATCATCCATTCTTAAGAGTAACAAGAAGCCAGGTCAAAGTATAGAAATACAGCAAGAACAAAAGCAAAAAGAAAAACAACAAATAATGAAAATGAACACCTTGCCAAAAACCTTCAAAAAGGACAAAATGAAGCCCAGAAAATAGAAATATCCCCATTTTGCCTTCCCCTCCAAAAAAAAAATAAAGTTGAGCAAGACACTGTTAGACTGGAATAAAAAAAGTCGATACCAAAAGGCAAGAGACACATGCGAGAGGCCAATGAGTCTTACCCATGTATTGTGTATGTTTGGCCAAGGTACCTGGTTGGACTGGACTTTCTGAATGCCTACTGGTATCAATATATAATTTGACATATCTGATGCAAACTTATAAACTGAAATCTTTCTGAATTCAGCGATATCTTAAACCTGACTGATGAAGTTTAGATATTCTTTCAGAGCATCCTTGAGGATAAAATAGCCAATTGGCCTGACATTTCTGAGCCTCCAGCTCACTTCCGTGGTCATTGCAAATTTGCTCATGTGATATTGACCTCTGTCACCTCGAGAGATTAAAGGTACATACCTGCTACTGGTAACCAGTAAATCACTATCCTCAATACTTGTAGTATTTTAAATCAGTCTGAACGTTGGTACTGGAAGATCTACTTTTTGTTTTGCTGTTTTTTTTTTTCCTGCTGCAATTTGTACAGAGAGATTGTAAGGATGGTGAGAGAGTTGATGTAGTTGCTGTGGTTAGTGTGGGAATGCATTGATACTCTGCAGGCTTGAATGCCATGGGATGGTTGGATTTAGTTCTCTCTCTTGGTGCTTAAAAAAAAGTCTATAAGTAAGCCTCAACTCATCCTGGAAAACAAGAACAAGAATTGCAGTAGATGAGTGTCTGTAAAAGCATCATTTACTGAGGCATGTTGATAATAAAAAAATCATTGCTACTTCTCACTCATATGACAAATGCCCATAGTTATAACTATTTCACAGAATGCTGCCACTAACAGGTCTCCCTTTACTATTATGTATCCTGTTCTGTTTTTGGAACTCATCTAACTGCAATGACTGAGGAAGTTGGTCACCCAGTCAGATGAAGCCTTTTTTTTCCATTCATAGGTGCATTAAAATAGCATATTTATTTTTCACTTCCTTCTTGTATATAGGATGCAATTAGCAGATTGACCTTTGATAGTTCAAGTCCATGAAACATTCCTGAAAAATTGTGTCTCTGTGTAGGAGTGGCTGCATCTAGAGCTACTATGCAAGCATCTGTATGAGTCATCAAATGCTTCTGAGCGGGCAGAGGCGGAAAAGGCACTGATCAGCTTTGAGAACTCTGAAGAATCCCTACCAAAATGTCAGCTCTTGCTGGAAAGAGGAACTTCCTCTTATGCTCAGGTTTTGGCAGCTCACACTCTCAACAAGCTGGTATCCCGTCCAAATTGTCCTCTGTCCACTTCTCAAAAAGTGGAGATGAGTGAGTCCTTTTTCTTTGATGTTTTCTGTCCTGATGAAAGGGTCAACTTTTTGTGTGTTTTTGCCTCTGTCTGAGACATAAATTAGAAGCCTTTGACTGTCTGATATATCTTGAGCCTTGTTTCATGCTGCTTCCCCCTCCAGGAAGTTATATCCTTCGCTACCTGGCCACAAGACCACAGCTTGCAGCATATGTCACTCAGGCTCTTGTTTCCCTATATGCTCGAATTACAAAGCTTGGATGGTTTGACCGTGAGAAGGAGGAATTCATGTTTCGAAATGTGATAGGTGATGTCACCAATTTTCTCCAAGTAAGCTCTTCATCTTCATGCAGGGTTGGCAACAAAAAAATTTTAAACCTGAATATTTTATTTTTATAAATCAGGTTTTTGAACATGTGTATTATTTCTAAGTAATTCTCATCACTTAGCTTTTTGTTATAACCTCCTTAGTTATCTATATTTTGTATTTTTTTTTGGTCAAGGATGAGGAGTATGACTAAGGCTGAAATGAAATAATCCATTGTTTTGCAGTATTGGATGCATTTGCACTATGTACTACCTTCAAGGGTCTATCGTTTTTGTTTATCTATCCACAAGGATGGAAAAAAAAGTTACCTAGAGTAAATAATGATAATAGAAGTAGGAAACTCTTGTACACATCAGACCTTAAGGATCTGGATCCTGAATTTTAGGATTAAAAAAAAATTTAGTATCAAACTCCATACACCCTTAATCCTAGTGTTCTAGGAAAATAGGTCCAGAGCCCCAAATATGAGAATTCTGCTTTAGTTGAATTGATGAATTGAATCATCACTTGATAAATCAATCAACCCTGTCTCCATTGAAAGAGATAAGCATGCATCAGATATACTGTATGCAATGAATGATTGCAGGGATCTGTGGATCATTGTGTGATGGGTGTACAGCTGCTTTCCACTCTCGTCTGTGAGATGAATCAAGTGAGTGAGTGTGAGGCCAATCGGTCCATCAGTAAGCATAGGAAGATTGCAGCATCCTTCAGGGACACTCACTTGTTTGAGATTTTTCAACTCTCCTGTGCACTTCTCCGGTCAGCATTAGAAAATTGCAAGAAGCTCTCCTATATTGATGATTCTCAGGTTGGCCTGCTGTGAATTCTTTTGCAGAGCTTTCATTTCTGCATTCTACATTGCTTACCTGTGACTTTGACTTTTTTTGCAGCAAAATTTGATGCATCAGCTTTTGAAATTAGCTCATAATTGTCTCACATTTGACTTCATTGGGACTTCCATTGATGAGAGTTCAGATGATTTGTGCACAGTCCAAATCCCAACTAGTTGGAGGCCAGCATTCCTCTCCTTCAGTACACTTCAGCTATTCTTTGATCTCTACTCTGTTCTTCCTGTATCAATATCACCAATGGTAAGTCTTCTAGTGCTCCTATCCCTAGAATGGTGATGCATTGCTTCATAGCATATGGTATCCCCATTGTAGGCTTTGTCGTGCCTAGTCCAGCTTGCATCTGTGAGACGATCTCTATTCAACAATACAGAGAGGGCAAAGTTCCTCAACCAGCTGGTATCTGGTGTAAAGACTTTGCTTCAGAATCCTCGGGTGAGTATTTCTATCTCTGTGCTTTTGATGAGTAAAATCCCCTTTTGTCAAGTTCAGTAGTTACAATCTTATTGTATCTTTACTTTCTAGGGGCTTTCAGATCATAATAACTATCATGAATTCTGTCGTCTCTTGGCGAGGCTGAAGACAAACTATCAGCTGGGGGAACTAGTCACAGTGGATAATTATCCACAGTTCATTGAGCTGATAGCAAACTTCACTGTCCAAAGTCTTCAGGTGATTGATTCCTACCTATTAATGTTCCCTCATGTAATGAAAATGGAATGAGTAATTCCAAGAGGCTTGGTTATACCCCAGCTAGTGTTCTTGGCAGAAAACTCATATGATGCCATACTTCAGGAGCATCAGATTGATGAAGCAGTTCTTCTCATTGCACTGTTGTATGACTTTTTCTTTCCTTTCTCTCCCACCAGATGTGGCAGTTTGCTCCCAACAGTGTTCACTACCTCCTTAGCTTGTGGCAACGAATGGTGGCCTCTGTGCCTTATGTGAAGAGCACTGAGCCCCACATGCTTGAAGTCTACACACCAGAAGTCACCAAAGCCTATATCACCTCCAGGCTGGAGTCTGTGCCTGTTGTTCTTCGGTTAGTCTTCACTGAAGCAGTTCCTACCACATGCTGTTAATAGTAATGTTCCATGTGTTATGTTTCCAGACAGCTTCAAAAACTGATGGAAATACAGGAATGAGTGCTTGCTGAAACTTGTATACCAAGGGGAAACTCAGCATGACGTTGATAGGTTTTATGGTAAGGCAGTGATGTTCTTGTCTGCAGGGAAGGCCTAGAAGATCCTCTTGATGACTGGGGACTTGTGCAGCAGCAGCTAGATCAACTCTCAACAATTGGGAGGTGTCAATATACAAAAACAGTGACACTTTTGGCACAACTCTTTGACAGCACAGCACAAGAATTTCAGCAACTCATTTCTGACCCATCAAAAGCTTCATTGCAAGAAGTTCGCATCAAAGAAGGTCTGTTTGTGAATTAATTTCAATTTGGAATCTAATAGCTCAATTAAACATAGCTTTTCTGCAGGACATTCTTGAGAATTTTGAGCAGGGGAAGCCTTGTCACTTCTCGGATCAGAGCTCTGTATGACATGCAGTTCTATCTCCTGAGGAAAGTCACTGGCAACAAAATAGCTTTATGAAAAGCAAGGGATTAACCCCTTAACTGGGAACTTTTGAAGGCATATGTGCGGTGATTCCATTGAGAGATGGCAGGTGCCAGACCGCACATATGCGGCGAGTCCATTTAAGGGATTAAGATGACTGACTACCATAGTGACATGCTTGACACACATCACTGATGTGATGGAGACATGGAAATCTTGTTTACATTCAGACAGGTTGCCAGCTGTAACATGATGTCTCCTACATGTGAAAGACATTTCTAACAGTTCAACATGTCCAGTAATTTGCTGCATCATGCAATTTGCTGCAATCCAGAAGTCTGAGGAACATCAGCTAAATGAAGGTGTTTGCTGACCAGAAAAATCTGAGAAAGTCAGGATTTTGGAAGTTTCAGTATTTTCAGGGAAAAGTTAGGTTCTTCAAATTTGTAAAATAAGGGAGATTAAATTGAAAGTACCTACTTGAAGTATCCACTAGAATGCTGTTACTTTTGAAATCATAATTTTCAGCATGAACTTTCTTGATTCCTCTAGGTATTCTGGCTTCTTGACTCCTTTTGCCATTTTTTGGCTATTATTTGGGTTTGCAGTGCACATTTCCAAATGTGAAGGAGGATACTGTAAATATGAAAGATCTCTCCCCAATATTTCTGTTTTTCACTGTCTGTCAATGAATGAAAACAGAACTCACAAGGGAAATATTTTGTCTCACAGGACAGTTAACATGGCTGGTGTATATCATTGGGGCAGCTGTTGGTGGTCGAGTGTCCTTTAACACAAGTGAGGAACATGATTCCATGGATGGAGAAATAGTTTGTAGGTAAGTTCTTGAAGACCCCAACTTGAATCTCTACTGAATACTGATGATATCCAGTTTTGGCCATCATGCTATCTCCAGTCAGTCAAGCAGAAGGCTCTTGTTTTTTTTTTTTTTCAGGGTGCTTCAGCTCATGAATTTGACAGATTCTCAGTTGTCACAAGGTGGATCACAACAGCTAGAGCTTGCCATGCTCAGTTTCATGGAACAGTTCCGAAAGATCTATATTGGTGATCAGGTGAGCTTAGTACATTTGGAGGTTTGCCCTTGAATTCACTGCTTCATTTAAGATTCAATTTGTCAGTACGAGCTTTGAAGAAAGTAAGCTCTTTAAATCACAGATGGCCTTTCAATGAAAGACATGAAACTCCATGGATGCTTTTAATGTTAGGTGCAGAAGACACCAAAGGTGTATAGGAGACTGTCTGAAAACTTGGGTTTGGAGGATGAATCTATGGTTCTCAGTGTCTTCATTAGGAAGATGTAAGCTTAATTCCATCTTTTTTTTCTGTGGTCTCTTTCTTGTAAGAGCTTGAAGATGTGTCTGTTCTTGTTTCTCAGCATCACAAATCTCCGATACTGGGGAGCATGTGAAGCAATCCTGACACGCACATTATCCCTGCTGAATGACCTCTCAGTAGGCTACAGCAGTGTGAGGAGGTTGGTGAAGCTGGAGGAGGTGCAGTTTCTCCTCTCCCATCACACACCCACACATTTCCCCTTCCTCGGGGTGGGGTTGGTTGGGGGAGCAGAAATGAAGTGTCGGAGCACCTTCTACACTGCCTTAGGGCGACTTCTCATGGTTGATCTCGGCGAAGATGAGGACAAGTTTATCTCCTTCATGATCCCACTTGCCAGTAAGTGCTTGGTCTGCAATATTTTCATTTAAAAATTTTGGAAGAAGATTGCTTGAGTCACTCCCTGTATTCATTTTTTCTTGTGCACAGCCAGCTTTGAAAGTGTGGGAAAGTTGGTCCTTGAAGGTGGAGAAGCAGCTGCATCGAATGAAAGTGCCAAGAAAGCCCTCATTGGCCTGGCCAGAGATCTAAGAGGCCTTGCATTTGCCTTCAACAACAAAGCAGCCTTTGGCATGTTCTTTGATTGGATGTATCCTTTCTATTTCTTTTCTTTTATGATGAATGGAGGTAGCACACCCCTTTCTGAAAATGTTGTTGCCAAGGTTGTGGAAATGCAGTCCACCACATGAATCATTAAGTGCTGGTACAGACCCAATCCTGGGTGAAAGCAGCCTCCATGCACACAATGGGTTTTTTAAGGTTCATACATACATAGACCATAGTGGTGACTGGACTAGCAAAACAGTGAGAGGAATACACCCATAAGTATGGATGAATTTGTCTCACTTTTATCATTGAAGATGTGGAGAGAAAAAAAGCTGAAGCATATCCCCCTTGGAGAACCATATAGGAAATTAAAATGAAAAGTTGAGAGCATTTGACTTCTCTCAAAGTCCATGAAAACAAAGACACATGGACATGTCCCACTACTCTTACTTGTACATCCTGATTAGTAGGCAGTCAGAGCATTAGATTGATATTTATCAATGGAAGTGACCTTGACTTCTTGTATAAAGGGTATCCATAAAGTTACCATATTTGGGTGACTTTCTTTTATTGAATCCAAAATAGAGGTATCCTTTCATTTTTTGTGCATAGACTGACTATAGGTAGACCTGGGAAACATATCTCATCCTTCCACAATGGTGTGACTGAGTCTCTATTTCACTTGTTTGGATTTAATAGGACAAATGAGGTGCTTCAACATGTTTTCCTTTGGTAACCATTCAAAATTCTAATTTAACAGGGTTGTTCCTCAATGTTCAAGTTGTGGGACAAACATCTATTTGGTGATAATTTTTTAAAATTCATGTTTCCCTTAGAGGAAGGGCCCAATAATGCATCTCTGAGAAATTGTGCCCTTGGCTGTTATTTTTGAGGAGTGCAGAGACTCCTCAGTACTCAGGGTTTTCAAATGAGGTTCACTAATAGTCAGTTGTGTGTAAAAATGTTGCTATTTCAGATTCAGTGATAAAGTAGTTTAGATAGATTGCAGAATGAACCAATCAAGACTTACAGAAGAGGCTGTTCATCCTGTCATCCATAATCCTTCGATAGTCCAATTAGGCTGAGTTGCATGAAGCTGCTGTATTTTCTTGTAGGTGAGCCCTACTTAAACATTGGGACATTCTGTGACACTGAAGGTCCTTTTCCCTTGCTCTGCAGTTGTGAGAGAAGGCATTGTGTTGGACAAAAACCATATTGGGTGGGAGGTAGGGCCCAAGAGTCCTCCTGAAGGTGAAGTAGCTGTCCATGAACCCCTTGTGAATCTTGTCTCCACCCACATTCTTATCCTCCTCCCTTCCTTCCTTCTGCTCTTATATCTTAGTAACATCATATCTGCAATGTTCTGACTGAATAGGATTTAAAAGGTATATAAGAACAGGGAGTTGTCAGCAATGGTATATAATTCTTAATGTTACAAATATACTTGCTTATGCTGTGCAGAGTGATAATGAATTCCAGTCCTATTTCTTTCACTCTATTCACTGATGGTTGTAGACAAAGGAATCCTTTACCAGGAATATACAGACTATGCATGGAATTTTCTCTACTGTATTGCTACCGTTTTTCCTGTATGCATGAAATACATGCTTTAGCATTATCCATGCATGCTTCAATATTGTAATTGTCAATACCCCACATCTCTTAACACATTGACGCTGGGAACTGTAATATTACGTTTTTAAACCCATATTGTTCTCTAGTCGCTGGGTGTGAATGTGTTAACATAAACCTCCCTTGTGAGCTTTGGGGTGGTTTCCTTTTCATGGATGTGTGAACTGCACAACAGAGCATTATTATTTTATATCACATCTTGGATGTGACGAGTATTCATTCTTAATTTTAAAAATAGTAAAAAAATGAAACCATATGGTGAATTTCATAAACTTTAACCATTTAGACTCCAACTATTAGAAAATAACTAAGTTTATCTTTGTGCTATAAGAATCTATGTAGATGTTTGAATCATTCTCTTCTTTCCTTGGGATATAAAGGATATTTTAATGAATGAATTGTATTATGCATTTATGAGGTAAATATACAACTCATCATTTTTGTATCATGGGCAACCTATATGGAGTGAGCCATGACTTCTACTGAAGTTCTATCCTCTTCAGTGAAGAATAAGGCACTTTTATCCTGATTGCAAAAAGGTGCACAGATGCATCAAAATACTGAATTGAGGTCATGACCCTCTTAGCTTGAGAAACAGTATTTGGGAACTCCCTCTTGGGGTTCCATCCATTTCTGATTCTTCATTCCTCCTCTCCCATAAAAAAAAGCTGCAGTCCTTTTTATCTCACTAAAAAATGCAATAGTGGTTGAAGTGAAACCTGTACTTTCTTGTGCAGTTTATTGGCAGGAAAGTACATGAAACTTTACCCATTTCTCAACTCCATCTGTAGTTATGCAATTTTACTTTTGTATTCTGATTACTTAGATGCTTGGAGTTTAGACGTCTTTGGATAGGCCTCAAAGCCATTGATGGATGCAATTTAGCCCTAAGCTGTTACTCTGTAGTGCTTCCTGCTCAAGGTCTTATTGAGGAGGTACAAACATCACCTAAGTACACTTTGCAGAGATAAGGTGGGATCATCATGCTAGTCAGGAAGTCTCCTGTGAATTTCAGCTATTTTCAAATCTTCCTTTGCAGGATATTTCATAGCCTGTCATTCCACTTTCACCCCAACAGATGCCATCTTGGGTGTAAAATATAAAATTGTATATGGCACAGTGGCACCACAAGGACTTTGTGAGTAATAGGGTGATCCCTGTGCATAATGCATGTTCTTTGACCATAGACCAGGGTTGTCAAACTCAAATCGGTTGGTGGGCTGCATTCCTTATCCTGCAGATGCCTGTAGACCACACCCATACTTTTTCACTGAAATTTGTGCTAACAGTCAATCCAAGTGAAAATTTCAAGAACAGATGGCAGGCCAGATGAACCAACTCTGCAGGCCGTATGTTTGACACCCCTGCCATAGACCAAGAACATGACACTCTCCCTCCCCCTCTTCCACCTCAATGAACCCTATAAAGTCAATTTGTCTTGGAGTTAAACATTGTTCACAGCCCTGAATGGGGCTTGCCAAGCTAGTGAATAGAAAAGGTATGCCTGTGTTGCTGCCATACATGTACAGGATGGAAAAGGCAAGACTCACTTGAACCACTCTCATATTTTAAAAGAATTAATGCTTATGCATGATTTAATATGGTGGCATCTGAACTAATATGGAAGCTTCATCTAAGTCTAAGCATTGAGTGGAAGTTCAGTAACATATCCTTGATATATCGTGTGATTCCTTGACAAAGGGGAAGCTACCCAACATATACACCCATTTTGGTTCGAGCCCTTGAGATTTGGTTCACCGATCCTCAAGTCACAACTCCAATCCTCAAATTCTATGCAGAATTTGTTGTCAATCGGTCACAGAGACTGAACTTTGATGTCTCTTCCCCAAATGGAATCTTGCTTTTCAGGGAAGCAAGTAAAGTCATCTGCACATATGGTTAGTTCATCTGATTTCATCTCTAATTGAAGTTTTTGTTCCTGAATCTTCACTTTGTAGGATTTATATAGCATTTTGTCCCCTACTTTGCCTAGGTTCACGGGTGCTCACTCTACCCGAGGTGTCGAAGGACCAGATGTATCCTCTAAAATTGAAGGGGATATCCATTTGTTTCTCACTTTTGAAAGCATCTCTTAGTGGGAATTATGTGAACTTTGGAGTTTTTCGGCTCTATGGGGATGATGCACTTGACAGCGCCTTGCAAATGTTTGTCAAATTGCTCCTCTCCATCCCACAGCATGACCTCATGGTGAGTTTCAGAAATTTTAAACAAGTTTGTTCCATACCACAGACCCAAGGCATTTGTCTGGACTCTGCTCTGATTGCGATGTTGTGTTGCTCTAGGATTACCCAAAGCTGAGTCAGACTTACTTCATGCTGCTGGAGTGTCTTGCTCAGGATCACATGGTCTTCCTGGCAATTTTGGATCCCCAAGTGATACTGTATCTCCTCTCATCTCTGTCTGAGGGGCTAACTGCACTGGGTGAGTATCGTGAGAGTATAGGATCTATACCATGTTTCAATATCTATATGAGGAGGATTGGTCAGTATCTCATTTTTCTCCTGAGTCCCTTCACACACATTCCCATATTTTGCCTGTGCAGGGTTCTGTATCTGTTCACTCCAACACCAAACTGGTTGTTGGTCACCTCAGTGAGAGGAGTATTTGACCAATACTCTACAATACCTGGGTGACTGTGATCATAGTTCAGACCCAAATGGAGTGCCTGTCCAACACCAGACAGACTTTGGAAATGCTTCATGGACTTAAAGAGTCATAAACATTGTATTCAACTTGGGTGTCTGGGATGTGACTTCTTTTTCCTCGAAGAACATTTCTGCGCTCAACATGTGAAAGCCTGTCTGAGCTGAGAATTGGAAGGTTTGCAAGAACATTCTGCTATTCAACAGCCACTCCCATATCTTGGGGAGCTTCAGCCTTTTCTTGGATGCAACTGCTTAGTGGAACTCCTTCCTCTGGGCAGTGGCAATTGTCTCAGTGACACTGTGCTTCAGGAAGATGTGCTATTCTTCACACCAATCAGGCAGGAGTTTAGACCATTCCTTCCTTTCCACTGTAAAGATTGCTCTCGGTATATAGGAAAATTCTGACAAGAAAGGACTGGCTTGGGTAAGAAGGAAAAGCATCAGTGGTGCTTGAAATTGAGACAAAGTCATGGGCTATATGAGAGGGCCATATAACCTATGACGCTGCCTCATTTCACTGTTTGTTTGTCTGTCTTTTCATGTGAAGCCTGTATGCAGCAAGAAAGTGCATCGGAACGTGTGTGAAAGGACATAAAAAGATAATGCCTTGTTCATCCTCCAAAGGGCATTTTCTCTTTCAGATACGATGGTGAGCACGGGTTGCTGTGCAACATTGGATCACATAGTTACTTTTATGTATAAACAGATCTCAAGTAAAGGTGAGTGTTCATTCAAAGTGGAGCTGAAATCTTTGTAGCAAGAACACTGTGAGTTTCTGATTTCTGATGTGTCTCAGGGAAAAAGCCTGCAGGAAGTCAAGAGATGCAGATGGCAAGAGAAGCTGTGATCAAGCTCTTGGAGTTACAACCAGAGCTCTTCCAAGGAATGTTATCCACCGTTCTCAACATGGTTATGTATGAAGATTGCAGGAACCAATGGTCCCTCTCCCGACCCCTTCTTGGCCTCATCCTCCTGCGTCAGCAGGTACTGGCCCCTGCCTTTGCCAGAATCTCCTGTCTGTTTCTGTTTTTGCTGTTGCCTAATTTAAGAGAGACACCCCCCCCCCCCCTGCCTATTAATTGCCTAATTTAAGAGACCCCCCCCCCCCCCCCCTGCCTATTAGTACTTCCAAGAACTGCGGGAGAAGATCATCAGTCAGCAGCCTATGGAGCGCAGGGCTGCCATGTCTCAGTGCTTCGACAGTCTCATGGAGGACATCGAACCCAATCTCCTCACAAAGAATAGAGACAAGTGAGCTCATCATCTTGATTTCATTGCACTTCTTTTTCCTTATATTCCAGGCTTTAAAGGTTTTTCATACCTTCCAAACTTTATCTCATACCAGAAATTTCAAGAAAAAACATATTCTTAAATTGAGTACAATGAAAAATTTTGCAAGCACAAAGTCCATATGCTATTTCATGCCTTGCTTCACTCCTTTTATGATTGGTGCAAGAATTTGAAGGAATGTGCATCCAAGAAATTAGCAATTTACCTACTTGACTGATGGCTTTATTTGGGAGTGCTCAAGTAATTGAAGATTCACAAAGCCCTTAATTGTTAATTTAGCTATAAGAAACCTTGGCTGAAGGGAAGAGAATTTTTCCAATGGAAAATTTCTCCCACAAAAGTTTCTCTCAGAAATTTACAAAACATTCTACTACTGCTAAGTGAAATTATTTGTTCCAGATTCACCCAGAACCTCTCAGTGTTCAGGCGGGATATCACAGACTCGTTGCGTGGCAATCCGCTCGCGAACACATCACTGACCAACAACAATCCCAGTTTAGGGGAGATGATGGCCACATAATTTGCCGATCTCTTTGGTCTCCACTCCCTTTTATCACTGTGATGAAAATTCTCTCATCTTATGGCTTCTTCTTTGTTTCTCTCTGTCTCCTTCACTCATTCATTTGCTTCAAATGAATTTTTTTGTTCAGTTGTGCATGTTTTAGATATGGCTTCCTAAGTTTTTGAATTTCATATAATTCTCTCCATATTCAGATGTTCCACATAAATCAGGAAAGATGAAGAGAATCACAAAATCATGAATATGTATGATACTGATGGATGATGCTATCTGATGCCTGATCAGTAAAGTGATTCTATGCCTGCTCATCCATATCTTTTTTTTCAACAAAATGGTCAGTTGCTCAAAAAAATCTGCATTTCATGAATACTCCACAAAGTTTTTCATCACTAATATCACAACCACAATTGAAGAGAAATAGGTGTTCAGTGGCGAGGATGAATTTGAAATTCTCAAAAGAAGCTTTTTTTTGGGGGGGGGGGGGGGGGGGGGGTTGAGCGCTTTAACTTGACTGGAGATGGGCCCGTCGTGCCTTGATCCTTTTTTTCCCCACATACTTAGTGTAACATTAATGCAAATTTTTTCTTCATTCTACTTTCTGCAGTTGTCAGATGGGGGAACTACCTAAATCAAGATTTTACTTTACGCATCATTTGTTCCCTCCCCATCTGCACTTTCAAAGCCAAAGGAAAATCATTAAAAAAAAGTGAAGTCCTTTGAAGCAGATAATAGATTTCCTGCGAACTAACACAGGATTGATGCAAGGGTGAGCAGCATGGGACCAAAAACAGTTGCAAACACAAATGAACCACCTGCCAACACCATTTCTACAAATTTGCTTTTTTCCCACATGCATCTTCCTTGATTTTGTGCCGAGTAGCATACCTGCTGTGATCTTTATCGAGAGTGTACAAGGCTTAATATTTGGAGGGTACACACAAGGGCAGTGATGAAGTAAGGATATGAAAGGCTGAAACAGTCATTGAAAAAGTGTTGCAAGTTATATTAACCCAGGTTTCAGACTTGGAGGACCAAGAACAACCAAGTACTGGATTTCTGCGAATTGCATCCATTTCCCGCGTACAGAACACCAACTTCCAGGGAATATTAGAAATGGGAATCCGTGTAAAAAAAAAAAAAAAAA